>JAASFN010000079.1:0-46617 GCA_023333795.1 Globisporangium rhizosaccharum
ACTGCGCGTGTGTGTAGTTTGACGAAATCAATCGATGTGTGCTGTTGCGCTGAGTGGATCTGAGCACTTTGGCTTCTTTGAATGACTGCGTGTGCTGCTCGGTGTCATGAGCAAGTGGAAGGTTGGTCGGCGCTTTCGAGCGCACAAATGCATTGGACGAAGAACAGAAAGCAACACTGTACCAAGTTCTGGTAATGCAGTGACCGCGAGGTCGCCAGCACTCAAGTTTGCGCTTTGAGAGCTCGTAGAGGAGAGCAGTGCGATTATGAACAGTCGTGAACAGACGAACAAGCACGGACGAGTATGTCAGGTCAGCATCAAGGTCGCCGTCATCTGAGGTCTTGCAAGATGGTGTGGACTCCATAACCACTCTGATTACAAGTGCGTTTCTTGGGGTCCACACTACAATCAACTCCAACAGGTGTGATCTAGCCACTTTGAGTCAAAATGTATGGAAACGCTCCAGCAAACCATCATACAACAGCATAACTTGTGATTATTCGAGCAGGTTATTACAAATTTGATCGTGTAATTAAATCCGATCATAAACCAGCACAGGTTACAATGGTGTCCCAGACAACACAATTGCTGCTGCTCTGTCGTGTGAAGGCAACACGCGAACGCGGGAGGCTGGACGGCAGAGCGACCTCTCTACCTGCGTCTGTCTGTGTCTGTGGATGCAGCCATGTCGCGCGGCAGTAGCAACGGCGCAAAGCATGCGCATGCGACGTCTGGATCCTCGGCTTTCATCACATCGACTGTGAACACGTACATCGCAGGCATTGGAGCAACAATCCCAACGCCGAGTCCACCAACGTCGACTACCAATCATCACAGCAGCGTACTTGCAAATAGCGCATCGCCGCGGCTCAGTAGCAAGTCACCGCTAGGCGCTACGAGCGCTCATAAGTCAGACACACAGTCGCCATCGGACCGCCGCAAATGCGCGAATCCGTTCTGCGGCGCGCCGCTCGAGAGCGCATTCGCAACGTACTGCGAGCAGAAGGCGCACTGCCAGCTCTACCGCGGCTTGCTGCTCCACTGCGGCTCATTCGCGTCCGAGCGCGAGCGTGAGATTGACGATGCGATCGAAAAGTCCCGGTACACGAAGCGCCGACGCCTGCGCCGCGTCGCCGACGACGAGAACGACGACGACTCGGACGACGCCGACGTCGAGGACGCAGACGACGCCATGAGCGCAGCGTTTTCGATCCCAAAGCGCAAAGTCCCAGTCGCGTCGCCAACAAGTAGCATCAGCAGTAGCAATGGCAATAGCAATAGCAAAGAGACCCACAGTGAGAGCGCTACACAGCGCAAGCTCCGGCTCCGACTCGAGCGGCAGCAGTCAGCAAGCGGCAGTGCCAGTAGCTCAGTCAAGCCCTCAACAGGTTCTGGGACGACTACTGCGCCAGCGACACCGACGGGCAAGAAGCGCCGGCTCGTACCGGAGCCAGCGCAGTCGAGCGAGCGTAACAGCAGTCAGAGCACTGCTGCTCCACCACTGCCGAGGACGAACCATACAGCGCGGACCCCTGCTGTCCCAGCCGCTCCAGTACCAGCGCCGCCTGTCCCAGCACCGCCAGCGCCAGTCGCCAAGGTCGGTGGCATTGAAGTGATTCCACTCGGTGCAGGACGCCACCCATCGAGCTTTGGCGGCGGGAGTCGGTACGTCCAGAGCGGCAATCGCGCAATGTCGCCTGGAAACAGCAGCTTGCGCGGACTCCACCCACTTGCGCGACCGCCACTAGTGAGCAAGCCAGTCGTACTGCCGCCAGAGCCGCCTGCAGTCGCGCCGCTGCCGCCAGCACCAACAACTGTCTCGCCAGCGCGCGACCCTCGACGCATCGACACCACTAGCAGCACGAGCACCAGCAGTGACGCGTTGCCAGTCGCGAGCGTCAGCCACCAGGACGCTGGACCAGCGCCAAAGCGCACGATCTCGGCGTCCGAGTACCTCAGCAGTCGCAAACCGCAGGACCCGCGCGTGCGGTCGTCTGCGTCAACTGGCTTCAGCACCGACGCACCTAGCGCTTCCGTAGGACTCCAGCGCTCAGCGTCCGACCTCTCAAGTACGTCCGCCTCGACTGCGTTCCATGGCGCTGCGCCGCGCGAGCACACGCTCCACCGGGGTCTCAGTGACCCGCCAGTCGCAGCAGCCGCTGCCGTTCCAGTGCGCAGTCGCAGTCGTAGTCGTAGTCGCGACCGCACTGACCACCACCAGCAGCATCAGCAGCGGTCGTACGCATCGTACGACAGTGCTGGCGCGTACAGTCGACGTGAGTATGAATCGCCACGGCCGCGTGCGTACTCACCAGAGCGATACAGCCATAGTCACCAGCACCAGCAGCAGCACCAGCACAACGACCATCATCACCACTACGCGTACGAACCAGACTATCGCTATCCAGCGGCGGCGGCGCCCTCGTCCTCATCGTCAGCGTATCCGCAGCAGGCGCCGCCGCCGTCACTGGCGTCCGAGCCGCCCAAGTGGTCGCGTCCAGGCGACGACAGTGTTCGACCGCACTCGCGGTCGCCGAGTCGCGACCACCACCACCACATTGCTCCGGTCTCAGCGCCAGCGTCGTCGTCGTCACGTAGCAAACTCATTGACCTCACAAAGCCGAGTACGCCGACGACACCAACGTCGACGCGCCGCGACGCAAGTGGTCATCCAGAGATCGCGCCGGTGGCATTCTCGAACCACGACTGGTTCGTCGTCGACCTCTTGTCGCGCTTTGCGAGCTTCTTCCCTCAAGCGCTCTCGCCCGTCTTGAACAAGACGAAGAAGCCGCGCAAGATGCGGTTCTACCTCGACTACGTCCAGCGCGTGAAGGACCTCTCTGGCGCGCGCCTCGACATCCAAGTCACGAGCGGCAAAGCGACAGTCATGGCCGACAGCCGCGTCTGGATCGCACTCACGGGCTCGTCGACTGTTGAGCTCTATACGCAAGTCCTCGAGACGCTGCTGGAGCAGAGCGTCGCGTGGCGCAAGCTCTTGGAAGACGCGAATCGTGTGTATGGCAATGGCGTGCAGACGCTCGGGAGCCGCGCGAACCACAGCGACGCGTTCGTGCGCATGTGGCAAGGCATGAAGTACAACACGTGGGAGCGGTTCCCGCTGGAGCGCCAGGTGCGGTACTTTCGCGGCGACAAGCGCCACCACTGGTCGTTCTGCGTCGGGAACGTCGAGCTCGGGAGCGGGAGCCACGAAGAGAAGCGCGAGGCGTACCGTCTTGGCGCAGAGAACGCCATGAAGTTCCTCTTGAGTCTCGAGATCCTGAGCGACAGTCGCAAGTACGCGCGCGTGACGCGACCAGAGCGGTCGACACCTCAAGCGCCGGAGCGAGAGACTGCATCGAGTACGCGGCCACTGTCGCGGCAGAATGACGCTGCTGCTCGGAGCACAAGCAGTAGCACCAGTGAGCAGCAACAGGCAGCGTCTGTGCGACCAGCAGCCGCTCCAGCGAGTGCCAACACTGTTAGTACTCGGTCAGGCGTGTCAGATCCACGGATCCGAAGCACGCCGTCGACAACAGTGGCGACAAAGACACCGGCGGCTCCAACACCAGCAGCGCCAGCACCGTCAAGTGCGGTCGAGATCATGATTGATACACCGGATGTGACAGTCTCGCGTCCGCGTGACGACTCGTTTGGGAGCCCAGCAGACGCAGCGTTCTCGCCACCAGCCGCGTCCGACCAGAGCCCGAATGGCGATGGCAATAACGATGGCGGCGACGACATGGAGATCAGCGACGGCGGTACGTCTGCGTCTCGGTGTGTGGTTCAGTGACGCCAGTCGACAGTGTCCAGTCCCCTCTCACTCATTCACGACGCGCCTCTGTGTCTCGCTCCTCCTCCTGCCTTCGCTCGCTCTCACAGACTCGAGCGCCACGAGCTCTGCTCCAGTGACAACGACCACAGCAGCGACCACAGCAGCAGCTCCAGCTCCAGTAGCTAGCAAACCCGTGGCGAACTGTTCGTTCTGCGAGACTGTGCGCGCGCGCGACCCAGAGTCCAAGTTCTGCATGCGCTGCAAGCCCAAGGAGCCGACGCGGACCTCGGCGGTGCGGCGCTTTGGGCTCGACACGGCGCTCACGCAGCAGCAGCAGTCGCAACGACCTGCGTCTGCGTCGTTTGAGGCACTCGACGTGCTCCAGCGTGGGCTTTTGACGCGGCGGTGACCTCTGATAGTGTACAAGAAGTGCTAGCCGTTCCTCTGTCCATCGTCTGCCCTTCTCCTACTCGGACGCTACGTCTCCGACTGCCTGTTCCTCAATGAGCTACTGCCTCGCACTAAGACGCATGGCGTGTGGTCGTCACCGGACCGTGAAGCTCCCTCGTGATGACGCCGTCGAGATTGCTCGCGATGGCGACCGCGGCCGAATCGCGTCTGTGTCCTTCGCACGTGGCGATGATGACGATGGCGACCGCGCGCGCGAGAACGTCGAGCAGCGCTTCGTCACGAGTGCGTCGTACTCACTCTCGGGCGTCACGACGGTAGTCGGCTCCGGACTACTCGCGCTCCACTCGTACGGCCACGACGCACGGATGCGTCGGATCTGCTCGTCGATCGGAATGGCCGGTGCCGATGAGAGCTTGCGCTGCGAGACGTGAAGCGTCCGAGTGATCGACGGCACGAGCGACAGTCGCGACGCGATCACGAGCGGCGTGGTCTGTCAGCAGTCAATGAGTGGCGTGAGCACTCGTCGTCCTAGCGAACCTCGAGAGCTAGCAGACGACAAGACAGATAGACAGACTGACGTACCGCTGGTCGCTTTGGACCATGGAGTCCTGCGCGCTCAGCATCTTTCCACTGTCGAGCAATGAGCTGCGCACCGAGGCGACCACCTCGTGAGCTATCGCCCGACAACTGTGTGTCGGTGTCCAGATCGTCGTCTTCGCTCAGTCGTGGCAGCGCCACGCTCTTGTGTGCTGCACGCCGCGACTCTCCCTGAGATGGCGACTGTGGTGCTGCACTCGTCAGCGGCGACTTTGCGCTTGCAACGAGCGCACCTGGCGCAATGCTGATGCGGTGCTTGCTCATTGACCGCTCGACTTGCTTGCGCTCCTTCTTCTTGAGCTTCTCGTCGCGCATGTGGTAGATCGCAAGGTCCATGCAGAGCTCGTCGCCGGCAACGTGCGTGTGGCGACCGCAGATCACACAGCAGTTGCCGCTCAAGCGCATGAGCTTGCGCGTGATTGGGACGCGCAAGTGCGGGTACAGCAGCGCTTGGTGAATGCGCGTCTCGCGCCATGCATCGCGGGTCTCGGCAATCGCACGAATGCGCTGGAGCGCCTTGGCGCAGTGCTTCTTGACGTCTTTGCCGCCAAAGTGGAGCAAGAAGAGCTTACGCTGTGCATGTGAGCGAGCGTCAGTGGGCACAGCATCGCAGCGGCACGTAGTGATGTGGACAGGATGAGCGATAGACAACCGTACACTGAGCACGAGGCAGTCGACGTCGGTCATTGCGCGAATGTCGGTCGGACACTGCGTCACCTTCTTCTCGGCAGCGAGGTACTCGCCCGCGATGTCAAACTTGCCGAGGAACGTGAGCTCGACTGTGATGCAGTGCTGCACGCCGCGATTCTCGCCCATGCTGCTCGCACACAGAACGGCAGCGCTCCGATCGATCAGTGCGAGTGAGCGAGCGCACGTTCTGTTGTGTACGCTAGCAGGCAGGTGGACAAAGATGCACCTCATCTCAGCACTCTCGTTCACGAGGAGCTTGACGCACTCTTGGGCTTCGCCGCGCAGGATCACAAAGAACGAGTCGGCTTCCGTGCCTTTGTGAACAATGCATTGCTGGAGAGTGGTGTGCAAGTGATGAGCAGCATCAAGCAAACACCGAGACAAGAGTGAGCTCCTCGTGGTGTGTGTGAGAGCTCCTCAAAGGACGTGCAAGTCCTAGTAGCAGGACAACTATGTCGACGTACACCAGCTGGGACTGTCACGAGCTTCATCGAGTTGACGAGGTGCATGAGCTCTGCATCCACGACACATCGATCCAGGATGTCAGTGACGACACATCGCCGTCTCTCTATCGAGCAATGCGTGAGCGAACGTACGCATCTTGGTCCACTTGCGGAAGATGAGGACGTGCTGAAGGAACGCAATGTGGTCCGTGATCGTCCCTTCGATCGTCTGTGAGCGCGTCATGCGGAGGTACGACGCCGCTGTGAGCACGATGAAGTTGGCGATCTGCGCTTGCGGGTCGACGATCACAGTCGCACTGCGCTTCGAGTCGGGCTCAATGAGACAGAGCTCGCCGAACGTCGCGCCAGGTGTGAGCGTCACGACTTTCGTGCCGTAGTTGATTGGTGCAAGGTCGGCCGACTGGTGCAGGTACAAGCGCAGTGTCAATGTCAGAGCGCGAGGAAGTGCTGCTATCACTCGAGTGAGTGGGTGTGTAAGACGCACCAGTCGGCGCGAGCTCGATGGATCCATGGACGCGCGCATCAGTCGGTGGTACTTCTTCTGGTCCTCGGGGTTACGCACGTACACCGACACGAGACCGCTCACGAGGATCTAGAGGAAGAGCGAGCGAGGACGAGAGACGCCAGAGTCAAGGAGACTACTGTAGGCGTCTAGGACACACACACTCATGCAAAGGCTCGATGCACATGCATCAGTGACGTGATAGTAGCAAGGATACAAAGCACGTGTTGCCCTTCTCGCCTTGGTTCACGACGACTTCGCCGCCTTTGAGGTGACGGAACTCCATCTCTTTGCAGAGCTTCTTGGCTGAGATCTCGGACATGGTCGTGAAGAGCGAGCTGAGCTTCTCTTGGTTCATGAGCCACGTATAGAGCAGCTTCACGTGTGCGCTGGCGCGAAGAGCAGACACAGCAGAGGAGACGCCACGGACGCAGTCAAGGAAGTCTGCCGAGTGCCAGTGTGAAGCTGTACGTGAGAGATGCGAGCAGAGTCATCATGCGAACAAGGATATCGTTCTCGGTCCGGTCCTCTGGCAGCTTGCGCAGTGTCCTGCGCACGTGGAGTACAGAGTTAGAGCATGAGAGTAGCGCTTGCGGTTAGCCAGAGCTCTACGCAAGCGGCGTACGAGATGATGAGCTGCACGCGCTCGCTGATCTGCATGAGCAGTGGATTCGGCAGCACGTCTTTCTTGATGAGGTTCCAGCGCCGCGACCGCGGTCGACTCGCTCCAGCGCTCACATCTGTCGGGGCTGGCGCGGACGCAGCACGCTGGTCGTCAGCTGCAGTTGCAGTCGCTCCGCCAGTCGCTGGTGGTACCGACATGGTTGTGGTCGCGCCTGGAGGCACTGGCGATGGAGTGCCTGCATTCGTAGCTGCTACCGCTACGACGCCACGCATAGCAGCGCGTGGTTGCTTCGACAACATGCCCCGCGCAACGTCTTTCGACTCGCGACGCGATACACGCGGCGAGTTGGACGCCACTGCGCTCGATGCAGCTGCTGTCGTCGAGATGCCAGGCGATGCAGCGTTGATCCCGAGAACTGCTGACAGCGGCGCTGCCATTGCACTCATGCCAGGGAGCGCAGCGATGTCACCAGTGCTCGTCATGGCGTCGAGAGTACGAGTGCAACGTCGATCGACCGAGCGAGAGCGATCGAGAGGAAGAGCTGGAGCGCTCTTGGAGTGCGAGTGTCCGTTTTTAGAGCTCACCGGAGTGCAAGTGATCAACATGAGCACCATGAGCATGCTCCAAGAAGAAGAAAAAGAAGATGACGAGGACAAGGAGATAGACTAGCAAGTTGATAGATTCGTTCACTTGCTGGCTACGCGCTACAGCTACTGCGACAGGAGGAGGAGGAGTGCTCCGTTTGATACAGACTCTACGACAGAGAGACATCGAGACATCGAGCGACGACGGCTACAGACAGGATGGACGGTGGTAGGATCAGTGTCCCACAGAGCTGTAGGTGCGCCAAGTTCGTTCCTTGGAGCGCTCTGCAGGACGCTTGGCCACCTGGTATGTATGTGTGTGTGCGATTGACGCGAGCGATGGCTTAGACTGGTGTCACCATCTCGTTCTTGTAGTCGAGCTCTTCGCCCACCGTCGGACTCGTCGTCGTCGCGCGCTGTGTGCGCTTCTTGTTCACAAACACGGCCATGGCGACTGCGAGCGCCGCGGCGACGCATCCAAGCAGCACTGCTGGCACCGCAATGCTGCTGCTGCTGTCATCAGCGGCAGCGGCGTCACTCGCCGCGAATGCGTTTGGCGCTGTTGTCAGCGGACGACCAACGACCGCACTGTCGCGCAGACGCTCCGGCGTCCGGGTCTCGACTGCGAGCGTTGCGACTGGCGTCTCGGTCGACAATGCGATCTGCTTAATGTACGGGTTGCTGGTGTCCGGCTTAGCGGCACTCGGCGACAGCGCAAACGTCGTTGGTGCTGGCGTTGGCACCGTCGGTGCTGGCGTGACCGAGTGAGATGGCACAGTCGGCGACGGCGTGACCGTGTACGTTGGCGCAGGCGTCGGCACAGTCGGCGCTGGGGTCACGAATGTCGTTGGCGCAGGCGTTGGCAAATCGTTGCTGCTAATGAGCGCGGCCTTGTCTGGGTGACCGTAGATGCGCAGGAGCTTCTCGAGTGCGAGCGCCTCTGGGCTCTTCTGTACAATATCTGCCGAGTCCGACGACGAGTCGGACGAAGACGACGATGCAAGTGCAGCCGACGACGAGCTGTCCTTGTGGTTGTGGTGACCGTGGCCGTGGTGGTGCCAGCGCTGGTGGTGCGGGTGGTCAAAGCTGACAGGCACACCGACTTCCGAGTTGTGGTTCGTGTGCGGGTGGCCGACACTGACCGGCACGCCGACTGCGATGTCCGACGTGTGGTGCGTAATGTGCACCGGGTTGCCGAGCTCAGTGGACGGCGCAGTGTTGACCTCTGGCACGCCGAGCACGTCGGTTTCAGAGGCATTGGCGACGCTGGCAGCGACTGCGGCAGCGAGCACGAGGACGGACGAGAGCTTCATGATATGTATGTGTGAGTGGAGCTGCTGCTGTTGGTGTTGTGCGCGTGATGCGGTGAATTGGGAACTGAGACTGACGCATGCTCCAGAGCTCATCGTCGCCACCGCCACCAGTGCGGAGCTCTTCGTTCGTTTGCATGTAGAGACGACGTGCTCGTGTGCGCTATCCAGTCGTGCAGCATGGTGGCGCGGAAGACGCGATGTATGGCGATTTGTATGTACACAGCCAGTTTGCAGCCGCTCGAGCTCCTTTACGTCCGCAGAGGATCGGCAGTGCTCACACTTGTGTTGATCTGCTGCGTCGTGAGTGTCAAGTCGGACTGTGTGAGCCCACCAGCTGGTGCTGCGCGCTATACAAAAGCGAGGCGCTCAGGACGGATGCACCCAAATGTGCTGACTCTCTGTAAAGTAGTCAGCAACGAGTCAGCACCACATGACAACCACGAGTGCGCCACCGCAATCCAAGGCATTTGCTTTGCTTTGCTTTGCTCTGTTGTGGGTGTACATTGGCGCTTGATGGAGAGACGAGGGCGCGAATGTCCAGAACTCACTGTGGGCTGCTGCTGGGCTGTGCGATGCTGGCTCGCACGATTCTCAGCAGCGCCGACCACGAACCAGCGAGTGCGTCACCGACCTGGACTTGTAGCGGGCGATTGAAAGGGTCTTGCGCAGCGAATGCAATGCCTTGTGCTGGTAAAAGAGCCCGTGAGGTTGACAAACAGTGGAACCAAGGCATGTGTGGGCGTCTGCAGTCGATCTACAGGATGGATCTCGTTCAAGCGAGATTGCGAGTACAAACTCGATGATATCCTACTAGGACTGCTGCGAGAGTGTCTGTAGTGATTCATTTCAACGAGCGTGCTTTCATGCTGCGGCTCGACACGACTTGGCTGTCGTTCTCTGTGTTGTTGTACTCGCTTCCTTTGTCGGTCCTGAATCACGTGAGAACGCGTTGGAGGCAAGAGATGTTGCCACGATGATGTCGTCACAGAGAGCCATGGCTAAGAGCGCTGCAGTGGATAGATGGTGGTGTCACGCAAGAGATCACAGCCGCGGAGCTTGATCGCTCCTGCGTGGAGAACCTCATGCAGTGCTTGCGTTGGGAGATCGAGCACGTTCAAGACGATCGTGGATGCTGAGTCAGACAAAATATTGGCTTTTGTCTCATGCTAGCGTTTTTGTCAGACGTTTGGCAAAATCGTGGGATAATGTATGAAAGCGAGTGAGAACAGATACCCTTCTGGAATCGCACAGATCGTTCTAGACAGGCTAGACTATGTATCTCAGTTGCAGTATGCCAAATGGGACAAAAAGCTGTCTGGCATTTTCTGTCCGCCCCGTCCCATAACTGTTTTGACCCTGGATTTTGTGATGGATTGGACCAAAACTTTTGCGTCGAAGAGTCGATCGTTCGATGCGCAAGTTCGATTGGATGTGATTGGTGCATGTCGCACCTTGTTGAGTTCTGAGACTAGAACATTTGAGCTTGTGACACCTCATATACGGGCTTTTCGTCCTAAATCTGGATGTCTCCACGTCAGTTCAGGACCCAGCGGTCCTGATCTCGCGCCATTCCCAAACACGTCGAAATCGGCATAGCAGGTGCGGCTAGGAAGCGCCGACGACGACAAGTCACAGATCGAGACTGCGAGCAGCAGGCGAAGAGAGACCACCACCGACCACCACATCCACACGCTACAAGCTACGAGCTACAAGCACCTAGCGCTTACACAACAACAGCGATGGTGCTCACGAACGAGACGACGCACACATACCCGTTCCACTGGGACGTCGTCACACGCGCGTTCTGGAACAAGTACCCAAACTCGATGCTCACGCACGTCGAGCGCATGGACGTGCTCGAGCGCCGCGTCGACGCACAGGGCTGCTTGCGCACGAGCCGCTTGGCCAAGTGCACGCAAGCGAACGTGCCGTCGTGGGCCAAGTCGATGCTCGGGACGTCGTCGTACGTGTTTGAAGAGACGATCTGCGACCCAAAGACGAAGACGCTCGTGCTCAAGTCGACGAACCTCTCGTTTCGCTCGGTTGCGACGGTCGAAGAGACGTGCGTGTACTCGGTGCACCCAGAGAACGCCGACATGACGCTGTACAAAGCAGAAGCAAAGGTCACGGCGTTTGTGCCGATGCTCTCGAAGAAGCTCGAGAGCTTTAGCGTCAGTCGCGGCGCGGAGACTGCTGCAAAAGGCATCCGCGCCGTCGAAGCGATCTGCCACGACATCTTTGACGGCACGTTCGAGCCAGCGCTGTGCGAGCCCGCGAGCGCAGCAGACGCAACGAAGCCGCAGAAGTGAGAGGACGCACGAGTCAGTCAATCGTACTGTGTGTCTGTGTCGCGTGCGACCGACTGCCGCCTTCTCCCGTTTCCTGACTCGAGCCACGCGCGTGAAGCAACAGATCGCTACGAAAGCACTGCCAGCCTCCTCATTGTCCGTGCGACCGATGCGCTCTGAGCGCTCGCTCGCTCGCGTGCTTCGAGTCCAGAGAGTCGCGTCGTCGTCTCTCCTCTCTTCCTTTTTGTTTATCTATAGACGCTACAACAATCGAGCAATCCACCACCACGTCGCCTCGCCTCCTCATTGGTTGTTCATCTATCATTTCGTTAGTTAGGTCATCTATCCGCACACTCACACACACTCACGGCCATCCACACGATCATCGCCAGCTGACGCCGTCAGTCTCATGCGTCGACTGCGAGCGCATCTCTTGCGTCCCTGGCGTCGTCGCCACTCGCTGCCGACGATGACTCGGATACGTGAAGCGTCACGTCCTCTGTGTGTACAGGCGCTGCTGCTACTACTGTTGGCTCAGAGCTCGCGGCACTCGACTCGGTCGCAATGACTGGACTGCTGGTCCCAGGTGCTTTGTCCAGACAGCTCAAGTCATCATCTGCTGTTGTTGATGTCTCTGGCGTCGTCGTAGGATCAGCTGAAGGTGTCGTTGACACTGTGACTGTAGATGACGATAGAGCAGCTGGTGCTGGAAGCGCGGCGAGGAGCTCGTCTGCAGTCGCAAACTCGTGGGACGTGAGCAGTGTCGCCAGTGCGCCTGGACAGGCGCTACAGCGTGTTAAATAGGCTAGTGGACACACAGTCAACAGTGCGAGTCGTCAGTCCAGTGTCGCGTCGTCCAGTCCGTCAATCAGTCAGTTAGCCACAAGAGTCTTAGTACCTTGCTGCTTCACGACCATCTCAGCAAACACGACGCGGACATTCGAGACCGGATCTGTCGCGAGTGGAAAGAACGCGGACGCGAGGTGCGTCGCAAAGAACGCACAGCGCTCGTCGTGCGTGAACGCAGCAGTCTCTCGACACTCGCTCGCTTGCTCCTCTGTCGCTTCTGGAGCTCCTGCAGATGGACTTGACGCGTCGACAAACGCCTCGCAGATGCGCACAAACGTCTGGCGGTCGCTAAAGTGGCGCGACGTCGCGAGCGCAACGAACGTCTGCGTCACAGTCTCGAGCCACTCGGCATTCGATCGAAGGCGCGCAACGAGCAGCGGACACGCCTGCCACACACATCCACACACATTGGCGTTAGGTACATCGCCACACAGGAGCCATAGCAAGACGACACGGACGTACATGGTAGCTCGCTTGTCGCACAACTGCAACTGGGTCGGTCACGAGCTTGAGCACGAGCGGGTAGATGACTGCGAACGTCGCGTCGCGCGTAAAGATCTCGCAGAGCTGAGCGAGCTGGCGACTCACGACTTCGCGCACGCGCCACTTAGTCGCATCGGCTGCGCTGCTGTTGAACGCTGTTAAGACCGACAAGTAGCTCTCACGGAACGCTGGCGAGACGTGCGACAAGAAGTCGGCAAAGTGCATCATCGCACCGAGCTTCACGTCGTCCATGTCGTGGAGGTAGCTGTCAAACGCTGTCGCAAGCTGCGCTTCTGTGGCGTCTTGGCCCAAGACCCGCGCCAACTCATGGAGCGAGTACGCAAACGTCCGGCGGATCTTCCAGAACGCGTCAGTGCTCAGAACGTCGAACGTCGGCGCGAGCTTTGGCCACGCGCTCGGTCCTAAGATCGTTACGATCGCAGGAAAGCTGAACGCACAGTGGAACTTCAGGTCCGCTTCGCCCGATCCGCCGAGCTGGTTCGACACAGTCGTGGCCATGCTGAGAAAGTGGTCAATGAGCTCGTCGCTCACGTCGTCCGGCTCGAGCGCAGCAATGAACGGTCCGAGGTTCTGGAACGCCGCCATGCGCACCCAGCGCGACGAGTCACTCACAAACTTGTCAAACAGCGGCACTAAGAGCGGTCCGCGGTCTGACGGCGCCAACGCATGGGCGACTGGCACGAGACACTCGGCGCAGGCTTTGCGGACGCCCCAGATGTCGTCGTGTGCGAGCTTCTGGAACGCAGGGAGCAGGCGCTCGCGACTGAGCTCTTCGCCGGCGATCTTGCAGACCATCGCGAAGCTCTGGGCCGTGGACTTGCGGACGCGAAAGACTGGGTCTTCTGATAGTGAGATCAGCTCGGGGACGCAGAACTGCTGGCAGAGCTCCGGGCCAAAGAACTGCGCGAGGCCGTGGTAGAGCGCCACAGCGGCGATCCGGAACTGCTCATTGTCGTCGTCGTGCGCGAGCGGCAGGACGATCGTGAGGATGTACTGACCTTGGTCCTCGGGCTTCACGAGCGCTGCCATGTCGACGAGACTCTCGCTCGCAGCCGCGCGGACGTCGTGCTGCTCGTCCGAGACAAGGCGCGTGAGCAGCGGGACCATGATGTCGAGCAAGACGCGGTAGCCCGCGTCGGCGCCAGCGTCGACGAGGAACTGACAGAGCAATGGGAACTGGAACGCCACATGCTGTCGCACAACGTACTCGACGTCGCTCACGAGCGGCTCGAGCAGTGGGATCAGCCGGTCGCACGTCGCTTGGAAGCTGAAGAGGCATCCCACAGTGTCAGTAAGAGTGGCCAAGTGGCCAAGTGGTCAAGTGAATAGATCGACGTACCCAATGGACGTCGCTGTGGCTTGGAGCATCTTCACGTGCATGACGCGCTGGAGTGCGATGTTGCTGCAGACGTACTTGGTCACGCGGTCGACGTCGCTGAGACTGTCATCGATCGCGAGATCTTCAAACGTCGGACCGTTCGGGAGTTCTCCGCCGCGCATCTCGCCATCGTCCTAGTACGCCACACACGCACACACGTAGATAGAGATACTGAGCATTGGTGCATTGCAGCTACACATGAGCACACACTATACATGTACACACACAAGAATGCTTGCTCGCTTGTACACACGTGAGCGCGAGCGACCATGGCAATTGCCAAGTCGTCACGCTTGTTGAACTGCGACGGAAGCGCTTGAGCGTCACAAGCGCTACATTCGAGCGTTGGGTCGACGCAAAGCATGCAGAGAGGGAGAGGCATAGATACATTCGCATATCGAGGCACGCGCGAGGCACACAGGACGTACCAGATCATAGTTCATGCTTGCGCCGCGTCGTCGTCGTCGCCCCGCGTCGTGCTGCGTTCCCCCCTTTTCGCTCGCGCCAAAGCTCTCTCATGTACAGTCCAGACAAAATCCAGACAAAAGCGTAGAAAATCTGAGCTTATGTAAGAAAAACCTCGAGCGGATAAACCTCGCACATCCGCGTAAGTACGAAATGTAGGGTTCTGGTGGTCCATCACATAGATAGCGAAGGAGAAGCCCAACCATGACGAGGGTGACGAGGGTGACGAGGAATGCGGAAGAAGTCACACACGCGTTGGTGGACAAAGACATAAAATCTTGGGGCTCTCCGCAGTTGATGCAATTGGAGAATCAAGAGCGACGTCTACGAACTTGAACAACTTGAACACATCGCCAACGTCGTGAAAGCCATTTGTTATAAAATATATTGTTACAGTTAATCAGCGAGTGTAAAAAGTATCGCCCCCATTCTCAAATGTAGTCATTTTCTATTTGTGTTGTCTTCAATCGACCCAGAGTAAGAAAATTTTCAGTTTTATGCTATCCAGTAGTACTCCGTCCCAAAACAAGTGACCCTTTTCAAATATTTCGTGCGCTTTGACTCATTTTTGCAATTTGTCATTTACAATGTACAGAATTGAAAAGCGCTTGCTGCGCTCTGTTGAATGGTGTGCCGATGTCCTACAGGCGATGAGTCGATGAGAAATTTGCTCGCATATCGCCAGACTGTCAATGCCATTCACACATTTGTCGCTCGCACCAGCAATGGCCAACACAAAGCGCAACCTCACGTCAGACGAGCGCAAGATCGTCGTGTCTAGTCTCTCACAGGAGCAAGTGAACGGCGAGCTTCGCTGCGGCGGCATCGCAGCAGTTACAACACGCCTAGGGCACAAAGCTCGCACTGTGGCACGCGTGTGGAAGCGCGCGCAGGCAAACGCATCGCAAACCGGGGTCTACGAGGCGCCATCACAGAAGCATCGCACTGGGCGCAAGCGTGTTGACGTGAGGGCAGCTCTAGAGCGTCTGCGTGGCGCTACACATGCAGCACGATCTACTGTTCGCAGCGCTGCGGCAGTCAGTGGTGTCGCTCGATCTACACTGCATCGCAAAGTCAAGCAGGGTGAGCTGAAGGTCACAACGGTCGCGAAGCCCATGCTCAACGCACGCCACATGGCAGCTCGGCTTGACTACTGTCTGTCTCATGTCGACCCTATCACGCGCACGTAACACGGCATGTTCGACACGGTCCACATCGACGAGAAGCTCTTTACGCCAACTGAGGTTCAGTCTCGGTGCTACATGCTGCAAGACGAGGCGCGTCCTGCGTCTGCTCTCAAGGGCAAGCGATACATACCCAAGCTTATGTTTTTAGCCGCGGTAGCTCGTCCGCGGTGCGACACCAGCACAGGTGCTCGTTTTGGTGGAAAGCTGGGGATCTGGGCGTTTGCAGTCAACACGCCAGCAGCGAGGAACAGCCGCCGCCACCCCGCTGGCACTCCTGTGCTGCAAGACGTGGCTGTGAACCGTAGCAGCTACCGCGAAATGATCGTACGCGACCTCCTCCCAGCGATCATTGCGCGCTTCCCCGGCGTGATCGACCCATCCACTCGCATCGTCGTTCAACACGACAACGCTTCTCCACATTCCGGTGCTGCAGAGGTACAGCAAGAGCGCGGGACTGCAACATTGAGATGCGCTTTCAACCCGGGAACAGCCCAGATCTAAATATATTTGATCTGGGCGTGTTCAATGCGATCCAAGCGAGTCAACGCAAGCACGTTACGCGCACGCTGCACGAGCTCATTGACGCAGTGACCGCTGCGTACTGGCATCTGCTAGCTCAGTCGCTCAATGCAGCGTTCCTGACTTTGCAGACTGTTATGGACGCATGTGCTACTGATAGAGGTGGCAACAGGTTTGCTCTGCGGCACATGTCAAAGGCTAGACTAGAGAGAAATGGACGACTTCCAACGAGCATTGACTGCTCAAACGTTGCTGTCGCTGCTGTGCGCAATCGAGCAGTCGCGCTATAATCAAACTAAGTCACTTTTGAGTCACTTGTTTTGGGACAACTGAGATAGTGGTTTGAGTCATTTGTTTTGGGACGGAGTAGTAGTATTTCTGAAAGAGCGAAAACAGACGAAGTGGCTGGCACTTGGAGAGCGCACCGATCAGCTTGCCTGTGTCGAGCAAACACAAGAGATTGCACTCGGTACTTAGTGTATCCTTCTTTCTTTCTCCTCACTTCTGCAAAGCGACGCGGCATAGTGTCGACCACCTTCGCGATGTAGTCATCGCTCAGTCCAAACCAAATTTGCTTCAACCGCTCTTTCAGAGCAGCCAGTGAGTGAACGGAGACACAGCGAGCTGTCGCCTGACCTCGCCTAACAAATTTTTAATGAGACTGTAAGGCGGATGGCCAACGTCTTGAATACTAAACTCTTGCAGAACCGCTTTTGTCGATGCTGCTCTGTGTGCTGGTTCATTGTTATGAGCCCAAAGAATATTGGCGATACCAAAAAACTCGCGCGTGAGCGGAACTTCGTGTCTCACAACGCTATGGCAGTACACAGCATGGACACTCTGCGCACAGATGTGCAGAGCTTCAACTCCACCACGGGCAATGCAACCCCAGATCATGACGGACAGACAGTTCGATGGGGTGTGCGACGAAAGAGCAAATTCAAGCTCGTCTCCTTCAGCGACTTGATCAAGCGAGCGCGCGACCGTGAGAACAAGCACAAGCAACGCGCTCTGCTCATGGTGATAGTTGTCGACGACAACGACGACAACAACAACGACAGTGAGCAATGCGCTGTCTGCCTCGACTCAATCGAAAAGCCTTTGCGATCGACTGACTGTGCGCACTACTTTTGTCAAAATTGTATCGACGAAATGTATGCGCGCGATATTGAGCGAGACGAACATGCAATTTTGAAGCGCCCATTGTGTCGTCGTGAGATGCACTTCTAGGGGCTTCAAACCTAATACGTCGGTCTAGATCACACGCTCAAGACAATCGCGTACGCCACATATTCTGAGCCGCAACCCACAGCGGGCTCAAATTTAAACGACACATTTCACTGGGCGGACAACACTTACGGTCACGAAGGGGTGTCCAAAAACGTACTACTCCGTTCCAGTTTAACCCTCCACATCCGGGGCGCTGTATAATACAGCGCGACTCATTTGTTATGCTGTATTATACAGCATAAGCAAATGTTTAGCTCGGAAAAAATAGGAAATTGGTTTTTGGCATACAAATGGCAAGTGATTCAAATTCTTGAAGGAGGTCGGCAAATAGACTTTTTTACGCCGTCCCACAGTTAAGCGACGAGCTGCAGAAGCTCCGCTTGAATTTTTGAAAAAACGACCATCAGCTTTCGCAGTTGTCGAACTAGCTTTGACAGGTACCCCTCGATCCCGCGCAACCGTCCGTTCGATCATTCCAGATTTGGCCGCGTCGAGAGCAAGCGTCAAGAGCGAGTGATGCCGTCACGTTTCGCATTTAGACAGCAGTGACGAAAGCTCGTTGGAGAAGGATGGACGTCTCGACCGCCGCGTGGCATCCAGCAAGGCTGGTACTGCATAATCCTGCCGACACCTCAAAATCGTCAACAGAATAGAGGTATGCTGGTCACCATGGTGAAACTCAGTCATTCGCGCAAGTCACGGATATCTCGCACCCAGCCGACAAGAACCGCCTGAAAAGTATGAGCTTGAACGACTTGACTCCTGCCAACACCCAGCACGCCCACGCGGCGGCTTTGAACGTCTTCAAGCGCTTTCTTGCAGACGAAGTCACAACGCTCGAGTACGTCCGCGCGACTCTGGTCCGCAATGCCAAGAGACGCGCGTTTGTGAAGCTCACGGACCGATTTGCAATGCATTCGGCGTTCTCGAACGGACGTGGTGGCCAACCATTCGCACGGAACACGATCATGGGCTACTACCGCAGCGTGAAGAACTGGCTGCTCGACGATCAACCTCAACATCGCCAAGTCGTCGAGAAGCAGTTGCAGATGATGGGGCGAACGCTGGATCGCTACTACCCCAAGCGCAACCAAGGCGGCATGGTCAACAAGGCACCGGCCTGCACCAAGGAGGATCTGCGGATCTTAGTCGAAGGAATTCACTTTGAGGCATCCACGACGAAGGGCTATCAAGACGCGGCACTGCTTGCGATCATGTGGTACGCCTACGGCATGCCATCCGACCTCGCGTTCGTGAAGAAGAGCAACATGTCCGTCGCGTCCAACAACATTCTCTTCCTTCGGCTGATTCGAGCAAAGACGTCCAAGAAGCAGGGGCTCTCGCTCTACCCAGACCAGTACAGCTACGTCACGTGCCCGATAAAAAAGAAGACAAGCGTGACCGAGTGCTCCCGACGTCTGCGTCCTCGATTTGGTTCGAGTGGTACACGAAGGTCTCTCGACTTTGGGAGTCGTGCGAGAGTCGTCAGTACAAGCCGACCTCGAAGTAAATCATCGCGTACATGAAGCTTTTCTTTCATCGCGGATTTGTCCTCGATCCTAGCTCTCCATCCTACGTCGACGACGTGATGCAACTGGGAAGAAAAGCGGAGGCGAAGATGGTCGACAGTCTGCGGACCTTCGGCATCAACCGCAAGTTTGGATCCGATCTGCTCAAGCAGCTCAGATAGGTGCATCAGCAAGGAGAGCTCGACACTAAGGTTAGAGAGTATCTTGTTCGTGTCAAGGTCGGACAGGTCGTCGATCCTGCCCCGAAAGAGACAAAGGATACGTTTTTTAAGTTTAGCTTATAGATTCAAACATAGATATTGAGTTTGGTTCATCTTGGTGACATTTCGTGGCCATCCTGCATCCACTGCATCCTCACAACGTAAAAGCAGCACCAATGGAGAAGAAGGAGTTCAACAAGACGGCAATCAGAGTGATCAACGCGCACTTCGTTAGAACGAAGATTAACAGCGAGGCCTTGCGCTACCTTCGCCACGAGATTCTCGATCAGGTGAGCCAGGCGGACGACGTCGAAGAGGTGCTGCTTATCGTGATCGGCGTGCTTCATGAACGAGGAGTCCGCAACGTGCGCCGCGAGCTTCTTCAGCAGTGGCTAGGCATTGGCGAGCGCCATGTAGAGGCGCCGGTGCGTGTTGGTGAGTTTGCTCCTGCGGTGCGTCAGCGTCATCGGCTCCTGTATCAGCATCGTCAGTAGCAACAGCAACAGTCGAGGCAGCGATGGACGCTCACGAAAGCGAGGCGGAGTGAGCGGCCGAGTCGAGTCTCACGGGTCAGCCGCTATGGGACATCCGCCGTATTCTCGACGCCTTTGTGCGCGACGGCAAGCGGTACTACCTCGTCAACTGGACTCCAACTGACGAGCCTGCGTCAAACCTGCCGCACACGGTCATTGCAGCCTTCAAGAGACAACGTAGAGCGCTTGTACGCCGTAAGTACATCGAGACAGAGGCACGAGTTGGCAGGTAGCATGCAGAATACATTGAGTCTGTTGTGCGAGCACACATCGATGCTCAGCACAGCAAGCTTCACCATCGCTTTCACGATACAGCTTGTGTCACCTCCATGCAATCGTGTGCTCACACACCAGCGAAAGGCACAGCAAGACTCACCACCGCTTGCGTGATACGTCTTCCACACAAACTCATGCACAAGTACCACGTAAGCTCGCTCGATCGTGTTGATGTTGCTGATATCGCTCGTCGCTCGTGTTGCAGCGGCTCGCTCGTTGTGATGCTGCGGCTCGCTCGCCTCATGCGTGCTATGCTGTTGCTCGTTCGCTCGTGCGTGCTGTTGTTGTTGCTCGCTCAAGAGCTCTGTTGCTGTTGCTTTCATTCGATTGATCACTGTTTTGTTGCTGCTCGCTTGCTCGCCGCGTCGCTGGTCTCGCTCGCTCGATCGTGAAATTTGTACGCATACGCTATACAAAATAACGGTAATGAAGAAACCGAGGGAGCGATGACGAAGCAGACATGGCGTGGCTGCCAAGCGAAGCGCAGCGAGTGGTGCCCGCCTTGATCTGCGTAGTGGGGCCCAGCGACCGAGGTTTTTTGAACGGAAAACGCAACACTCACTTGGAGGTTATTTTCTTCTTCACGAGCGCGAAGGTCCGAAGGACCGAGAGCGCGAGACACTCACTCATCTACCCGATAGTAGCGTGTATATCTGTATAATATCTGACCGAATATATCCGACACGTGTCTGTAATTGTCCGAAGTGTGGTTTTTGTCCGTACTGGGTCGGTATTGAATAATATGTGAAATTCATACGCATACGCCATACATAATATGCGCACGTGCTTCTGGAGATAGCTGGGTGGAGCAAGTACACGTTCATCTCCAACCACATCGATCGGGCCACGAATGGACATTATGGAGCGGGTGGCAGCGTGCATCATGACGTCGTCTCGTTAAGCTGGATGAATAGACACAAGCATACTTGGTTTCGGAGCACGCGCCTCACAAGAACGCAACAGCGGCACACAGGAGGTGACGACACGGAACGTGGAGCCGCTCGTGCACTTCGCATCGGTGGCAAGTGCCTGCGCCAACGTCAACGCCAAGGCTTTCAGCTCGACTTCCACTGAGGTCCGTGACACGAAAGTCGATGCTCAACAACTAACAACGTAATTTACATTATTCGGACCTGCACTCACCACTATAGCAGACCTATAATCACACTCTGTAGCGGAAGTACAACTCACATAATAATTTGTTGCGCTAATGAACGTATTATAGTATGGAAAGAAAGTTCATCATAGACATTTCATGTCCTTGTGTGTAACTTTGCCTGTTGACATATGTTTGTTGAGACTTACTGTATCCGTCGCGTTTGTACTGTGGATGTTGTGGATCGTACCCACTCGACAGTGTCAGCAGCGGATACCACACAGCATTCAGCGGACATCGTCACTAGACGTAACTCGTCTGATTCGTGACAAAGAACTTCCACTACACCTTGCACCTACTGATCACCAGCATCGCCAAAGCATTCACCCAAGCTTCACATCCAGTGTAGCACAAAGACACTGGTGCATGCTTGACTGCTTCTACTGTTCTATGTGCGAATGTTCTAAAAGTACAAAGTTGTTGAGCAACATAACCTGTATTTGATGCGCATGTGTATTTCCGGCCGGTCCTCGGTTTGTTTGTTCCAGACTCGCGCATCCTCGAACGTACTCCACGTGCCATAGAACACAGACGTCATGAGTGGATAGTCGTGATAAATAGGAGAGCGAGAATGATGTTTGTACACTGGCAAGTGGCAAACTGGCTTTTTAGTAAACTGTTTTCACGCTACAATCAACACCACTTGTGTTCACTTGAGCTACACTGCAAGAGCTCCAAGCTCGAAAGAAGAACGTTGCGCTCAATAAAAAACGAACTTGTGTTGAGTCATGGGAGTGGTTCTGCTGAGCCTATCTGCTCTAGCATTCTCTGTCCAAGTCGATATGCGAGTTCCCAAGACAATTGTCTTTTGTCGTGTTAAACATCACTTTTGAGCAAGCAAAATGTTTCGCTTGACGATTACGTTTGCGAATGTCAGGTGAAAAATCTCGTGCTCCAAGAGATTTTTCTGAATGTCGCCAGTCGCCAATTTGTGTGGTGGACACGGTAGTCCAGTGTTTGCTCAATGTGGGAATGTAATCTTGCTATTTGTATGCCTCTTTCGTGAGTCGGAGTGTACGTTTGGTTTCGACGGAGCATGCTCACGCCCATTCGACGACAACAGATCAACTGCGAAGGCCGGAGGACGCACATCGACCAACGCACACACGCGCCACGACACACCTCACGCAGCAGCATCAGACAACACAGCAGACAATGGTGCAAGTGACTGTGCTCGACTACGGCGCCGGCAACGTGCGGTCCGTGAAGAATGCGATCACTGCCGCTGGTCACACGTTCAAGGACGCGCAGTGCGCCGCGGACATTCGCGACGCCGAGGTGCTGATCTTCCCAGGCGTTGGGAACTTCCAGAAAGCCATGGAGTTCCTCAATGCAAAGGGCTACACTGACGTCCTGCGCGAGTACATCCAAGCCGACAAGCGCTTCCTCGGCATCTGCCTTGGCATGCAGACGCTCTTTGAAGGCAGCGAAGAGTGCCCAGGGCTCAAGGTCGGTCTGTTGTCCATCCATCCATCCATTCATTCATGTCCTGCACTATTCGTACTAACGTAGGACGATCGCTGGACATGAATGTGCGTATCGTAGGGTCTCGGTGTGATCAAAGGCACTGTCCAGCTCTTTCCATCTGACAAGGTCGCAGTGCCGCACATTGGCTGGAACGGCCTCAAGGTCTGGAAGAAGTCGTCGCTCTTTGCGCACGTGCCGCAGATCGAAGCCCACGACGCTGCGAAAGTCTACTTTGTGCACTCGTTCCGGGCGATCAAGACCGAGAAGAACGCGTCGTGGGTCCTCACGACGACGAACTACGGCGACTACGAGTTCATCAGCTCGGTCCAAAAGGGCAACGTCATGGCGACGCAGTTCCACCCCGAGAAGAGCAGTGCGATCGGCATCAACCTCCTCAAGGGCTTCTTGGAGAACCTCCCATGCCCTGACCACGACGCGGTCGTCCCAGACGCCGCCGAGCAGCCACCGACGCAGCTCTCGAAGCGCATCATCGCGTGCCTTGATGTCCGTACGAACGACGCCGGCGACCTCGTTGTCACAAAAGGCGACCAGTACGATGTCCGCGAATCCGCAGGCGACGGCCACGTCCGGAACCTCGGCAAGCCCGTGGACCTCTGTACGCGCTACTACCACGAAGGCGCAGACGAAGTCGCGTTCCTCAACATCACGAGCTTCCGCGAGATGCCGATCGGCGATCTTCCGATGCTCCGCGTCCTCGAAGCGAGCTCCGAGCGCGTGTTCGTGCCACTGACAGTCGGCGGCGGCATCCGCGAGTACGTCGACGACCAGCACCAGACGTTCTCCGCACTCGACGTCGCTGCGCGGTACTTCCGCTCTGGCGCCGACAAGGTCTCGATTGGCAGTGACGCGGTGTTTGCCGCCGAGGCGTACTACGCCCGCGGCCAGCGCGGCGACGGCACGAGCGCGATCGAGACGATCTCGTCCGTCTACGGCAAGCAAGCGGTCGTCGTCTCGCTCGACCCCAAGCGCGTGTACGTTGCGTCGTTCTACGACGAGAACGCGCAGAATCACGCGGTTGTGAAGCTCAACAAGCCAGGGCCGAACGGCGAAGAGTACTGCTGGTACCAAGCAACTGTGCGCGGCGGCCGCGAAGCCCGCGACATTGACGTTGTGCAAGTCGCAAAGGCCGTTGAAGCGCTCGGTGCTGGCGAGCTCTTGCTCAACCTCATGGACATGGACGGCCAGAAAGACGGCTACGACGTGAACCTCGTCAAGCTCGTGAAAGACGCAGTGAGCATCCCTGTGATCGCATCGAGCGGCGCTGGCAAGCCCGAGCACTTTACGCAAGTGTTCAACGAGACGCAGTGCGACGCTGCGCTCGCCGCAGGGATCTTCCACCGCGAAGAGGTCTCGATCGAACAAGTCAAGACGCAGCTCCGCGCCGATGCGATCAGCGTGCGTCTGTAGGCGCACGGCAGTACGTTGCCAGTCTGGTCGACAGCCAGCCAGTCAAATGGACAAGAGAACTTGAGAGAGAGAAAGAGAGAGGACAGCAAGCAGTCGAGCTCCGCAGCCTCAGCTCTGCGTGACCTCGAATGCGTTTGGTGTCTCCACTCTGTCGGAGCTTAGGACGGCTATCTGACTAGCAGAACCACTGCTTGGAGGCGCATACGGACGTGCGCTCGTGCTAGTGATCAGAGAGAGAGATGTTCCACTCAGTCGAGAGACAGCAGTGTCCACGTTGCAAACCGTGACGTTGTTCTTGTTTGGTTGTGGTGCCTTCTTGGAAGAGCTCGATACTAGATCGCACTTGTCCTGCGTGCTGGACTCTGTCGAGTCGTTGGCGTCAACACGTCTGGTGCTTCGACCTGCTGCTGCTGAGCTGGCGATGCAAAGTGGAAGAGCGGCTCGACGTCGCTCCCAAGGTCCTGGAGCGAGCTCTTGCATTGCGAGGATGACGAAGCGCTTGCTAGTGGTCGGAGCGCTGGGTCGAGGAGTCCAGGGAGACTGCGCTCGTCACTTGGCGGCTGCTGTTGTTGCAAGAGCGGCGGTCGTGTGCTTAGTGTCTTTGGCGTCGCGCCTGCTGTTTGTGCTCGAGTACCACTAGTGCTGCTGCTGTCAGTTGTGCGACGGAGTGCCTGTGGTGCCGCAGTGTCTTGATGCTGCAACGGTGTGCGACCTGTGACGCCATGCGACGTCTGCGGACGCGCCGTCGCTCGTCCGCGCGTCAAGATATGCTGCTTGTGCTTCCGACTCGTTGCAAACGCAGACGACGCGCGCGACGGCACGGACGACGACGACGTTGGCCGCGATGGCGCGACAGTCGACGGCAGGAGCTGCTGCTGCTCCTTCTCAAGGAGCGCCTCGTAGTCGAGGATCAAGTCCCGCGATTCGTTCTGCACAAACGAACAACAAAGCGCAGCAGTCAGGCGCTAGACAGAGTGAGTGAGAGAGCGCCACAGCCGTCGTCGTCGCACCTGACTGCGCTCGATCTCTTTCAGGATCGTCACGTTCTCTTCGCGCAAGTTCGTCGCCAGTGTCGCGAGCGGTCCTTTCACAGCCTCGAGCTCGTCTTGGACCGTTCGCACGTGCGCTCCGAGCGCGCGCAGTCGACTGTCGAGCTGCGTGACGTGTGCCATTGCGTGCTCGAGCCTGTCGGTTGTCTTGCGCACGTGCGCGGTCGTTGCATGTGCGTACTGCCGCTGCGCGACGCGGACGTCGTCGAGCGCACTGTGGACGTCAGTGCTCACGCGCTCGAGCTTGCTGTCAAAGCTCGTGAGCAGTGTCTCGCGCGTAAAGCGCTGGAGCTGCTCGAGACGCTCGACCATCGTCTGGCTCATGTACTCGAGCTGCTGCACGTCTGTCTGGAGCTGCGTGTGCTTGCCGTCTTGCACCGCGCGCGCGACTGCGCTCGTGTCTTTGAGACGCTCGAGGTCGTCTGTGAGCGTTGTGACGCGCGTTGCGAGCTGCACTTCCGTGCCAGTGAGCGCTGCGATCGTCTCTTTCATCGCTTCTGACGTGCTAATGAGCTGTGCGACGGCGTTGCGTGAAGCGTTGTGCTTCCGCGTGAGGTCAAGGACGCTCACGTTCAAGTCTGCGACCTTGTGCTGCCGCAGTCGATCTGCGTTGACGTATTCGTGGAGCGCCTCGAGCTGGTCTTTCATGCGCGAGATGCGCGTTGCGGCGCTCTCGATCGCCTCTTTCTGGCCGTTCGCCTCGGGACTGAAGATGCGATTGAAGTCGTCGATCGAGACCTTCGCGCTCACTTGCACCTCGATCTGGTGCGCGAACGACGCAAACATGTCGTGGAGGTGCTGCTCGAGCGCGGCGCGGAACTTCTTGAGGTCCCACGTCGCGGACTCGTACACAGAGATGTCGAGCTTCTTGGTCTGGAGACTCTGCATGCTCTCGCTATCGGCTTTCGTTGCGAGGCACTCGATCATTTCGGCTCGGAGTTTCTCGACTGACGCCGAGACGCTCGACTGCGAGATCTGGAGCAGCTCAGCAGCAAACACGTCAGTGCGATCGATCGCAAGTGCTCACTCAAGTGTCAAGAGAGAGCAGTCATAGCAAGGCTGCGCTAAGCGTACCTTTGTACACAGCGCAGCATCGAGCTGTGCGTGTGTGACGAATGTCGCGACGTAGTCGCGGATGTACGCTTGGTCCTCCACGACGCGCCGGTCCGTGGACTGGAGCTCTGCGACTTGACTCTTGAGGCGATCCACTTCGCTCCAGAGGTACCGCACATCCGCGATCGGCATCATCGTAGACGCCATGACTCGCGCTCTCGCTCGCTCGTCGCCTGTGGTCTCACACAATCGCCACTGCGCCGTGAGATCGAGACTTCGTGAGATCGACGATCGTTGGTACGTTTGCATGGACCTATTTCTATCCCGATGTACATGGAGCTCATGGAGCAATCGACGATGTTTGCTTGCATCAACCAGTGCGACTGAGTGTAGGAGGCGAAGCCCTCGCACGTACACTCGACTTCACTACTGAGTGGCAAGATCAACACCGCTAGCAAGAGTCTTGCAGCAAGACCAACTCCGCAAGTCCTCGTGGTGATATGCAACTATTTGAGACGGTTTAGTGTAACAAAAATGTAATAGATGAACCAGTGGTGATATGAAACTACGTGACGGTTCAGTTGTAACAAAATTAACGAATGATGCAAATGGAACATATACTTGAGTCACAAACGACGCTTGAGACTGATACATCCGAACGCAACACACTTGCACTCAGAATCACACTCATCAACGCAACGACCACCCTATGCGATGATATACAACAACGAGTATCAACTGCAGACAAAGGAGTGTTACTCGACTTATGTCGCATCCTGCTTTCAAATGCATTGGCGTCCCCATGAGCTCCGATCGCTCCTGTGAGCTAATTTTTGGGTCGCAAGTCAGCAGCAAGCGCAATTCAATGCTGCCGACGTTTTGAGACCGTCATATGTTGATGCGGTCTCAGTTGCGCGACTGCGTGCGAGCACGCTTGCGACGCGCCATGGTCTTCGCGGCGACAACGATTGGAATGATGCCGCTGAACTCGCCAATCGCTTCGGCGCTTCCCGTGCTCGATGACTTCACGCACTTCTGGATCCAGAGCACTTCGTCATCGTCCGACAAATCCCTAAGAGGCACGTTCACGCCACCGACGAAAGCGAAAGCTGTGTTCCGTTCCATCACTTGCACGGCCAGGCAATACCCAGTGCGATCCTTCGCCATCATCGCACAAAGTAGACGCCCGGTCGGTCAATCAACGCTTGCCCGAGTGCGACGTACCCCATGTACTCGCTGACGCGACGAATCTTCGACACGCAAACGCGCCAGCCGTCGTTGATCAAGAAGTTGAAGAGGACGTCGACGACACCCGAGCCGAGTCCTTTGTTCGTCCGCTCGATCCACCGCACCAACGCATCTTCGAGGTCCTGCGAGTGAACGCGCTGTGTGGTCTTGCGCGCTGGTCGCGCGAGTGCAGTGCGCTCCTCAATTGGCGCCTTGAAGAGCTGGAGCAGTGCTGCTGGAGACGGATTCTTCGGCAGCTTGAACGTCGTGCCAGCCCACACGCAAAGCTTGCGCAGCGAGAGATCTGGATGCTCTTTGTGGTGCTGGCACAGCGCAAGCTTCTGCTGCGCGTTCAGCCGCACTCGCGTCGGTCGCTCCGGCATTCGAGCTGTGCGATTTTGAAATTAGTTGGCTGGTCAAGGCGTGCCAAAAGTGAGGGAAATCAAAATGATCGTATTTTAGGGGAATGTGAATTTGCGGGTGTTTAGTAGTGGGAATGGTGCCTGTAACTGTTCCTTCTTCATGAGTGATGGTCAGTCATCAACCCGTCCAGCGATGCCCAATCACTCGCTGTGTAGCATTGCCAAGTGAGTGTTTGTCGGTCATCAACCCATTACTAAGCGCATACACTGTGATCCAATGTTACCTGAGTGTTGGTAAGTCAATGCCATCACACTGTATAATCACCCTGATGCGTACTCACGTGAGAATATGGCCGCTACAGACCTTGAGTGTAGGTACGCTACAGAGCGTGAGTGTAGGTCCACAAACACTGTAAATTATCTCTTTGTTGCTTTTGTTGCGTCGCGTAATATGGTTTCTTGTCGCTTAATGTAACTTATTTGTAAGTGGTTCAAAACGAGTGTCAAACGGTTTCAACACAATTGCGACGCTGAGTGCCAAACGGTTTCAATGAAATTGCGACTCTTCTAGTCACATTCAAGCTTGCTCGCTGTGCCTCCTTGCTTGAAGTTCTTGTACTCGGCATCTCGCTAGATGCCTTGACCAGAGCAACGCGTCAACATCACTCGTTGGTGCACCACTGTTCGTCGCAGTCACACTGCTCTCAAATTCCTGCATCTACTAGCTCTACAAGCGTATTCATGTGTGCTGGAGACCTCTTGTCGCATTCGAGAAGAACAGCGATAGCGCTCGTATCTCGGAGAGTGCTATCACTGTTCTTCTCCACTCTCGCACTCTCGCCTCCACCCCACTCGCACCACCTCGAATGACCGTGTGCTAAATGCAGCTACAAGCACCTGTCACCTGGAGTGTGAGGCACCAGGACAGCACTACACATACATACTTCTGTGAGTGTCGGTGCGGCGAAGTTCATGCGAAGTTCATGCACCTTGAGCCGATTTAGCTTGAGCGCAATGCGTTCAGCAAACCCTCGTGCAGGAGCATTCTCCAGGCCTGGACACTGGAGCTCGCTCGCACTCAAACACTCTCACAGCGCGATCGTACCCTTGCTTCTTTTTGCAACAGCTACGGAGAACCACAACGACGCATGCGATGGTGCCTCGACTCTCGGAGACCTCGGAGACGACAAAACGGACGAAGCTCTGGCTGCATCGCTCACTCGATCGCTCACTCACTCGACAACTTGCCACGCCGTCTCCATGCCTTCCTTCTCTCGTTCTACAACTCTGTGTACGATGCAGATCCGACCCAACGTTGCCGCGCTCTTCGTGCTCCTCTTTGCCTCCACGACCTCTCTCCACTCGGTAGCTGCACAGAATGGAGCTGCTGCTACTGCTGCTTCTGGCGTCCTGACGCCTTGTCCGACGCTTCCGCAGCCTCCGCTCACACAGACACCACCAAACTCGCCATGCCCGACGCTCTCGCAGCCGAGTCTGCCAGCGACGAGCAACAACAACAACAACAACAACAAAGTCGCTGCTGAGAGCGATCCCGTTGTCACGATCACAGCACTCTCTCCTGTCATCGCACCGGCACCGGCACCAGCCACAGCACCAGCACCAGCCACAGCAGCATCTGCAGCGCCAGCGACATTGACTCAAGCGGCAGCAGCAGTGGTCTTGCCGCCCGTGGTCTCGTGCACACCAGTGAGCGTCAAAGGCGATGCGACGTACTGCATCTCGGGCCGCGTGTGCAGCGGTGCAGGCTCGAGCTTGCCTGGCACGAGCTGCCCGAAGAAGGGCGACGTTGCAATCGCGCACTGCTGGAATACGCTCAAGAGCTACAATGCCGCCGGTGACAACTGCATCGCGCCGCAGGACGCGCAGTGCGTCGTGATCGAGACAGGCGCGTGGGGCTGTGCGTTCCCGAGCACAACCACTGTTACTGCTATTGCGCCGCTCGTGCCACCCACGTCCGAGGTCGCAGCGGACGCAGACGTCGAATCCTCGACGCCAATGCCGCTCGAAGTCGCATCTGTGCAGCCATCGACAGTGCGTGTCGACAGCGCAACGACACACGGGATCGTCGCGGCGAACTACGCGAGTGCGAACTACGCCTTCGCAACGACTCTCGAGACCGAGCAGCCAAGTACGCCGAGCACCACAGGCACAGCAGGTGTGAACGTCCTCGTCGCGGTCGGCGCGCTCGTCGTCGCAGTGTTTGGCATCGCGATCGCGAAGAAGCGCCAGCACGACCGCCTCGACACGCAGAACAACTCGATTCGCAACGTCGGGTGCATGGAGTTGAGCACGCCGATCTGATACAGGACACAAATGGCGGGCAAGAACGTGGTGGTGGCTCGAAGACGCGGTCGTAAGGTGAGCAAGGAGCGCTCGTGACTGCGTCGTCGTCGTCGTCGTCGTGAGCGCTGCCTGCTGCTCATGAGGGTCAATGGGTGCTCCATCGACTGGTACACCAGCGAGCCAGTTGAGCGAGTCAGTCCGCCGCGCTGTTTCACTGCTGCTATTTCGGGCACACCTTGTTTTGGCAACATGGATTGTTTTGACTGCTCCGACTTCTCGCTCTCTCAATACATTTCATCTTGCGTTCGACGAAATGTGCGCAAAATACGGTATGTGTAGTACATCGCTAGGTTGCATTTGTCTCAAAACACGGTTGATTCTGCTATCCTCGCGCTCTGATTGGTCCGCGCCTCGAAAACGTCCTTTCGTGATCTTCTTGTACTGTCCTGCGTCAAGCAACAGTCAATCAATCAATCAATCACTAGCGGCACCAGCTGGGTGTACTCGCTCTCATCTGGTAGCGAAGACGCAAGCAGCAGCAAGTCAGTTCACGACCTGCGTGTCGTGTGCTTCACTCACTCATTCGCGCGCTTGTCGCACAGGACGACGACGTCCTCTCTCTCTCGCAAAAGCGCAAAGAGACCAGCGACGCTCGTCCAGCGAGAGACCGACGACGACTCACTTGCGCTTTCGCCACCTCGAGTCGACTCGTCAGCCACAGTCACACAGTCACACACACAGTCACATACGATGGCCCCACGACGCGAATCCATGGACGACACGACCCCAATGGCGGCTACGACCAGCGCAGACATGTACTTGCGCAACGACGACACTAACGCGACCACATCGCCAACGTCGATGCTCCAGCTCTTGCCATCGATTCCACCAGCGTGTACGCGCCTGTATCTCTGTCGCCACGGCCAGACTGAGTTCAATCGCTTGCACAAGTTCCAAGGCCGCGGCGTGAACACAGCACTGAACGACACGGGTCGCGCACAGGCGAGCTACCTCGCAGCAGCGATGCGCAAAGTGCCGCTGCGTGCAGCGTACAGCAGCACACTGCGGCGCGCGCGCGAGACGGCAGCGATCGTCGTGGAGCAGCACCCAAAGCTCGAGCTGCAGCACTTCCAGGACCTCGAAGAGATGAGCTTTGGCGTGTTTGAAGGCAACGCGCATGCGCTCTTTGACGACCAGGTCCAAGCGATCCACCACCGCTGGCAAGCTGGCGACTACGAAGCGCGCTTCCCAAACGGCGAGAACCCGCTCGAAGTCGTCGCGCGCGGTGTGGCCAAGATCCGCGAGCTCATGCTCGCTGCTGCGCCACAGGACCACGTCTTGATCGTCACGCACGGCCGATTCAATCGCGTCGTGCTTGCACAGATGCTCCACGGCGCACTGAGCAAGATGCACGACGTGACGCAGGACAACACGTGCGTGAACGTCGTGGACTTTGACCACACGCACGGGACGTTCACGCCCGTGCTGCTCAACTACACCGGTCACTTGCCGCACTCGCCGGCAGTCTGAACCACGCAGGTCAGTCGTCGTCGTGCATCCATCCAGTCCGTCCATCCAGTCGTCGTCCAAGCGCGCAGCTCGTTCTATTCTATTAGCGCGCACGTGGCACCGACACCGACACTGAGCAAGAGAAGACACGAGCCTCAGATCCATCATCCTGTGGTCGACCGTGTCGAGTCCCATCGAGCACGCACAGCCAGTGAAATAGACGTATCAACTTAGAGAGTCTCGACTGTATGCATCACTAGCTCGTTGTGCTGCAATGAACCCATTGGCCATCACACGGCTGCACTCAGTCGCTTGCTTCTGCTGCTGATTGCTCTCGAGTGCCTGGAGCGCGAGTAGCAGCTTACCGCACCATGACAATGTCGTCGATCTTGAGGATCATGCGCACGCACTCGGTCGCGAGTGCGATCTCGCTCGTGTTCACGAGCAGCGGCTGGAGCACATTGAGCTCATACATATCACTAATCGCGCCCTTGCGCACGTTGATGCCTTGGCTCGTCTTGCCCTGCGCGTGCTTGGCGCGGAGCTCGGTCACAATGCCAATCGGGTGCAAACCGGCGTTCTCTGCGAGCGTGTATGGAATCACTTCCATCGCGTCGGCAAACGACTGGAGGCAGTAGCTGTCCGTGCCGTGGAGCGTCCGACCGTACGCAGCGAGCTTCTGCGCGACTTGGATCTCCGGTGCGCCGCCACCGCAGATCAAGAAGCGCTTCTTCACGAGCGACCGCACGACACAGAGCGCGTCGTGGAGCGACCGCTCGGCTTCTTCGAGCACGAGCTTGTTCGAGCCGCGGACGAGGATCGACATGGTCTTGCCAGGGTGCACGACTTCCGTGATCTTGACGACTTTGTGGCCGCCGAGTGTCTCTTCTTGGACAAGACCGGCCGTCCCGAGCTTCTCAGGCGTCAAGTACTCAATGTTTGCGACTGGAAGGCAGCCGAGCGACGTCGCAATGTGCTCAATGTCGTTGCGCTCAATGTCCGTGATCACGCGGATGCCCATCTTGGCCAAGAAGTGGAGCGACAAGTCGTTCGTGGCGTCGCGCAAGATGCTCTTTTGGATCAAGAGGACGTTCGCGCCCGACTTCTTCACGCGCTTGCACAAGTTCAGGATGTACTTGCGCTCTTCACGCAAGATGCGATCCATCGCGGCGTAGTCGTTGATCACAACGTTGCTCTCCATGTCGGACTTTGGTGCGGACAAGCAGAACTGGATGAGCGCGATCTTGGCGTTCTCGATCGTCGTTGGTGCGTCCGACGTCGCCGCTTTGTCAAAGCCTTTGTTAAAGACCAAGCCTTCAATCAGCTCCGAGTCGTCGATCGTCCCGCCGAGCTGCTTCACGACCTTGACAGTGTTCAAGTCGACGTTCGTCGCAGTCGCAATGTCAATGACCTTGAGCACCGCGTCAACCGCAATCGGCGCAAGACGGTCAGCGTACTCCGAGATGACTTTGGACGACAGCGACGTCGTGACGCAGTTCAGGAGCTCGTCGCGGTTCGCCAGGTCAACTGGACGCGCCATCTCAGTCAAGATCTCTTCGGCTTTCATTGCGGCGATGCCAAACGACTCGGAGATGTGCGTCGGGTGGATGCCCTTCATCAAGAGGTCTTCGCACGCAGCGAGGAGCGCGCCAGCAATGACACAGACGCTCGTTGTGCCATCGCCGGCTTCAATGTCCTGCGACTTGGAAAGGTCGACGAGCATCTTCGCAGTCGGGTGGTACACTTGCATCTGCGAGAGGATCGTCGCACCGTCGTTCGAGATGATCACTTCGCCGTCGCCCTGCTGGATCATCTTGTCCATGCCACGCGGACCGAGGCTCGTGCGGATCGCATTTGCAATGGCTGGAGGTAGAGAAGAGGGATAGAGACGTACGTACGTGTAGTGAGTGCGTAGGCGCGTACATACAAGCAGGTTGAGAGAGCAGGATCGTTTGCAACGAGTATGTGTCTGCGATCCAACGCTCGCAAGCGAGCAAGGGGGAGAACAAAGGACTGCAGGAGGGACAAAAGAGGGGAAGAGAGCGCACCTTTGGCGGCGATGATGTTGGACATGCGCACATCCTTCTCTTTCTGCTTGCCGCGGAGCGTCTCGCCCGTCGCGGGGCGCGCGATCGTTGCAGTCTTCGTGGCCATCGCGTCTGCTTGTTGGGCGATTTCGTTCTTGCGCTGTTGGATCCGAGGAGTCTCGACCTTACGATTCACTTTGCCTTTTCGTACAATATCCGGTAGCATACTAAAAGTCTGTAAGCCCTAAATTGGACAATGCACATTGAACTGTGAATGAAGAATAGAAACATGCGAGTCCTAACAGCTTGATGCTATTTGATAGTGATCCCTTCAGAATACAAAATTAGGTCAAACACGAGGCTCTATGACGTTTGATAGGTTTTATCTTGACTCAATACTCAAAGCTCGACACATGCTCGACACTCATGAAAGGATGTCGCTCCATGCAACGACGAACGCCGCGAATGGCAGCGGCAGCAGCGCCATGACGACAGCGACAACGCCGACAAAGCAGCAGCTTCTGCTCCCTCTGCTCAAGCACGTCGAAGCGTTTGCAAAGATCGTGAACGTCTCGCAGACGCTGCAACTCCACGAGTGGAACGTCGAGTCACTCGAACGCGCAATGCAGTGGGCACAGTTTCTCGAGCGCGGCACGCGTCGGTACGACGCGCAGCAGCTGCTGCAGCTCGACGCGTTACTGCGTGAGACGTTCCCGATGATGACGCTCCCGAGCTTTGCAAAAGGCGACGTCCTGACATCGCACGCACTCCAGCACGGTACGTGCGACTGAAGCTATAGCGCCACTCGCAATGAATGCTTCATGATCACAATGCTGATTCGCCTGTTTGCTCTCGTGCGCGTCCACCTGGACGGTCGCTAGCGCCGCAGCACCTCACGCGCTCGCTTCTCCAGAGTCCGTTCCTCTCGTCGCATCCAATTCGCTCCGAGATGCTCCTGTTCATTCTCAAGCAAGCGCGCGACGACGCGAGTGCGACCGGTCGCTCCGCTGTCCAGGACGCTCAAGAGCCAGTCGACGTGAGGTGCGTCCATGCATCGCTTGAGCATAACACTATGCTACATACTGCTGTCGATACGGTACTAAGCCCAACGAACGATCGCATGACGCCACACACAGCGCTGTGCTCGCAGAGCGAACAGTCCTCGACCAGAAAGCTGCCGCACTTGCGCAGATCGCACACGCTATGAGCGTCGGCTGCAAGCGCATTCGCGTCCAAGGTACGCGAGCTACACACACGATGACTCGTTCGACCAATCGACTAAGAGCCTATGTATCTGTGTGGCTACAGTGTTGGCTGGCGCAGTCTCAATCGCGCCATTGCAGAGCTACACACTGCGACCGAGGACGTTGGAGCTCGTCGCACTCGCAAAGACACTACAGCAGAACGTCGTTTGCGCCAAGACGCGTGCGATTGCAGTATCTGATTCTGATTCGTACACAAAATGGCTCGATGATCTCAAGACGCAGGTCCAGGACGCCAGTGCGACGTCATCGTCGCTGGATGTGCTTGAGCTCGTTGCGCTCCTTGTCGCCGCGCTCAAGTGGTCGGACGAAGCGATGCAGACAGTGCGCTCAGACATCTGCACGCATGTGCTTGAGCCTGTCATCTCAGACGCACCGCAGCAGCTCTGGCGCCTCGATCCGTGGCTCTGCGCCATGCTCGCAGCGCAGTCCGCAGTGATTCACACGCAGTACATTGCGCACTTGACAGCGCACGGGTATCTCGAGCCATTTGCACGCGAGTTCTCCGCTCGCATCGCAACACTTGTGCTCCAGAGCCAAGCACTTGCAACAGACGTGACGACTGCGCTCAAGCGCATCGATCCGCTTGTGCTCGAGCGGCACTTTGGCAAAGGAGCAGAAGCGTAGGTCTCAGAAATATTCAGAACAATATTCAGATATTATTAGACAAACTCAGATAGACTCCGAAATCCTCAGATGTTCAGATATTCTCAGCCAGACTCAGAGAAGCAAAAGTGTTGTGGTGATCGATTCATTCATTCGCACTGGTCGAGGACACTCAGTCCAAGCGTCCTCGATGCAGACAGCTTGGTGCCCTTTGTAACGAGACACTGTCGCTTTGTGCAGTCGCTCTACATGACTGCGCGGTACGTGACGTAGCGTCCAGCGGTCTCGGACGGTCGAATGATCTTCACGACCTGCCCGCGCGCAATGCCGTAGTAGCGCGCGATCGGGTCGGTCACTTGCATGCGCGGGAGCTGCGAGTCTTTGATGCGGTAGCGCTTGAGCAGCGCAGCTTTTTCGTCGCGGCTGAGCACGCGGTGCACTGGCACGAGCGTGTGTTCTGTAATGTCCACGAGCAGCTCAGTCTCTTTGAAGTGCTCGATCTTGTAGCGCGGCGCCATTTCGTTCAGCGCCTGGCGCGCAAACGGCGTGATGCCCTCTTGCACGACCAAGATCGCCTTCGTCACGTTCTCGTCCTTCATGCGGTTGCAGTAGCTGCTCATTAAACCACAGGCTGTGTGAGATCGCGCTGCGTGATTGGATACTGCTGGTAGGCATATGCAAGTAGACAGACGTACTTGCGAATGGGCTTGACACCGACCTTCGTGTCTTCCGGGAAGAACACAAAGAGGTTGTCGCTTGGGTCGTCGATCTTCTCGACGAGGATCGTCATCATCTCGCGCGTTGGGTTGTCGCCAAACTGTGCAGGAGAGAGATAGAGATATGGACACGTATGTGAGTGAGTCACCGATGGAGTATGTGGTGGCGATACGGTCATGTTGGTGTCGAACCTGGTGCTGGAACGAGTCCGGGGTCATCACGAGCTCGTTCTCGCTCACAATGTAGCCGCTGCATGCACACAATGCGCAATAGATCGATAGATACGTTAGTGCAGTGCTCTGTAACAGTGCGAGTCGATCGCACACGCGCACAAGCAAGAAGAGCGCTGCATGCGACGACGACAACGTACCGGTTGTGGAGCATCTTGACAGTCGTCTTGCGGACGCGAAAGAGACGCGATGCTTCTGGCGTGAGACCCGACATGCTGCTGCTGCTGAAGGTGATCGTGTGTGTAGTAAGTGCGAAAGCGTGCTCGTGCGCGGAGAGCGAGAGAGAGAGAGGGATGTAGTGATGTAGCGACGCGAGCGAGCAGATGCAGTGGCGGCTGTCGTTCCAATCGCTGTTTTCGAGTGGCTCAAGTGGGGCGACTGGTTGTGGCTTGACATATCCTCATTTTTGTCACTATCGAACTGTCAAGTGCAATTGGTACCAATGACACAAATGGGCTTTTTATTAGTGTTTTTGAGCCAAAGAGTGTGCAATTGCATCCCTTGACAAAGAACGCTCAGCTCAGTTCGCTCGTCCGCAACAGCATGGACATGAGTGTGCTTGTGACGCATGTCCACAAGTAGGTGCTGAGCTCACATGTGCATGAATCAGTCGATCAAACGTATCGCAAGTGTTTGAATTAGAAAGAAAAGAGTCAAACCACCAGTGTGCCTCCTCGATGCTCCTGCTCATAGGTCTCGACGAACTGGGATATGCTGAGCGCTCGAGGATCGACGCGTGTATGTTCTGCCAATAGACAGTCAGTGGCTCTAGGCGCTCGCTTGGTCGGTCGGCTGGCATCACGTGTTTAGCTGCTTGACTCGCACGTCCAGATGCAACGGACTCGCTTCTTGGGGTCTGGTGCTGCTGCTGAGTGTGCGCACCGCATGAGGTTTCTGTCTGAGGTCTCGCAAAGGCGCTTTGTCGAGTGCTGCGGGCTGCAAGTGTCTTCAGCTGCCATTGAGCACATTCACTCTTGATCCATTGCGCTTACGACGACATGTTGAACTCGTTCGTGTCGAGTACTTTGCGGCCGCACATGGAGCAAATGCCTGCGCCACACACAGTGCGAGTCATGAGCGTCTGTTCAGCCAGTCGAATAGACTCTACTGCTACTCATATGCATACACGCACATACCTTTCTTGTATGCGCACTGGTTGCAGTAGTGCGCATGCTGCGCCGCTTTGCATTTGCAGATGCGGCACTTGCGCACGATTGGCGCAAAGCTGCAGCACGTCCGTCGTCACGTACACGTACACATTCGTACGCACAAGTAGACACATTCAGTCAGTCGATCAGCACTACGCTCTGTACTCACACACGCGTGTAAAGCGACTTGCAAAGGTCGCCACTGCTCGTGCTGCTGGCAGGCAGCGAGACGTGAGAGGACGCACCGCTCTGCGCGCTTTTTCAAGAGCTTGTTGCCGCCGATTTTGCGGCCGCCGTCCTTGCCGCCAGTCGTGTTGCGCGCGCCGTCGGTCCACTTGTCCGGCACAACGAGCATCGAGAGCTTCTCTTCGCAGCGCTCGCACACCATCTCGCTCCTCTCTTCTTCGTGTGTGTGTTTCTGTCGATGTTGGAACGACAATCGTACTTAAACGAGCGATTGTGTTCTTGATTTCATCACTATCGAGAACTGCCTGGCATGCTCAACAGCTCCATGCTCATCACACACGTGACGCCATCACGAAGCAACAGAGTAGCCGATAGATACACTTGACTCTAGACCATCTGCGCGTTCGTGTGTCTCTTGCTCACTCGCATGTCGAGATGCTACAGTCTATAAGTCGTCGTCCATCGCAACGTCCTTTGGCGGGTGCGCAGGTGTGTACTTCTCGACTGTCTTGCCAGCGCCGGCGTCCGCCTCCTTCTGTGTGTACTGCTTCTGCGCAACGTCCTTCATCCGTCGCTTGTGCACTTTCGTCGCCATGTGCACGTCGCGCGTCTTCGCGTCGATAAAGTGGCGACCACACGGCGTGCAGTAGAACTGACCGAGACTGAGCGTGTGAGGATAGACAGAGACAGACACATACACATGTAAAGCGCGTCAGTGAGCAGTCCAGACGATAGAGCTGGTCGATAGTACACAGCTCCAGCTGAAGTCATCAAGTAGCCTGTCAAGCGTACCCTGGAAGGTCCTCGTCCTTTTCAAACTGCATCGGCATGCCCTTGAGCTGCTCAGCCTTCAGATCATCCTGTTGATTGGCAAGCAGCCGCCAGCGCAGATAGAGCTGTTAGTGCGCTGTGTCGTTTGCATGTAGTCACTGCAATCACTATGCAGCAATCGCAGTCGTGCACACGCAGGACACGAGTGTGGTATGTACCTGGATCTGGTCAATGTCGCGCGCACGGCTCTTCGTCGCGTGCGAGCGCTTGTAGCCCTTCTTCTTTGAGTGCAGGTTCTTCTTGCCAGTCGTACGGCCGCCCATGGTTGTTCCTGCTGTTGCTGCTGTCGCTTGTGCTGCTTGCTGCAGATGCACGTGCACTCGGTCGCGAGGTCCGAGGTGTCGTCGCTGCTGCTGCTGCTGACGCTGAATCGAGTTGGCGTCGCTTTGGTTGGTTGATACGAAATGCACTGTTTCGATTCGCTTATGTCCGATGCAGGCTTGTCTCCTAATATGAACTACATAGTGAAATAAACGAGGGAACGATGTTGTGAGCAGTTTACTCATGAGCATCATGGATGTTCTGTCGTCACGCAATGGACACTCACGCCACTTGCTCGTGTCAGTACTTGAACGAGCGCTGCGTCAGTTCGCGACGTACAGAGCGCTTGAGCGCCTCAAAGATCGTTGGGAACGCCATCACGTCGCGCGGGTTCGTCTCGACCCAGAGCGCGTTGAAGCGCACAAAGAGCGTCGTGTAGAACTCGTGGAGCGCGCGGACGCCCTGGTCGACTGCATCCGCACTCGCAGGGTTTGCGACATCAGCCAGAGCGTAGAGCTTGCAGTCAACGAGGCGCTCGTTCACGAGCTCAACCATGAACCTGCAGTAGCGAGAGCAATTGCAGCAGGTAAGTCAGTACGATCGTCCTCGATGATGGTCCAGTGCTACTGTCGTGCCTGCTACGTGGATGGGTGAGAAGCTCTAGTGACGCTACGTACCCAGTGATGTTGATACCAGTGACAGAGAACGGGTACCAACGCGTCGGGTGGTTCGACTCGGCCAATGCACTACAGATATACAGAGAGCGCCAAAGATGAAGACGCAACAGTCAGGACACGACAGACACTAAGCACTGAGCAGGAGCAACAACTGCGACAAGAACGTACGCGTGGGCTTCAACTGGGTACGTGGCGCTAAAGTGCACGAGCTGGTGGAGCGAGAGGAGCCCCATGCCGCGAAAATCCGACATTGGGTCCGTGCCTACGAGTCATCGGCGCCACAGTGTCAGTCATAGCGTCCCAGTGCCAGCTCATGTGTCCGACTGACGACTGGCATCTAACGACGCACCTTGGAAGCCGATCTCGCCCCACTCTTTCGTGATGCGACCGCCGCTGCGTCGCACATTCGGCTTGAGCTGCGTCCAGAGCTGCTCCAAGAGCGCTTCGTGCTGCGCATTCGCTGCGCTGTACGCTTCGTCGCGCAGTCCGAGCACTTGCGCGTACACACGGTTCACAAAGTTGCATCGGTGGAGACACGCGCGGATGTTTGCCAGGAGGCTAGTTGGTCATCGCAAAGTGTCCATAGGCGTGTGAGTGTGAGTGAGTGGGCTGCTGCTCGTTGTAGAGCTCCATACAGAGCAGTCCATACGTACATCGTGTCATTTGGGTCGAGCTGCAGGCGCTTCGTCATGTCGCTCAGCGTCGCATCGACCTGTTGTGTATGACATTGACAACGCACGGTCATGCCCATGGCCCAATGGGTTCACTTATTCGATTGATACAAGCACAGTGATGTGGACGTACGGGGAACGCTTCAAAGTCAAACACAGCGTTGCACGTGCTGACGAGCGCACTCGAGAGCGCGAGGCTTGTGCGGAAGCGCACCATGCGGTCCTGCTCGTCGACGTGGCGGCCCATGGCACCGCAGATGTGGTGCCACTCGGTCTGCCGAAACACGACACGCCCTGTTGTGCTCAGCCCACGCATGCAGTACGAGTCGATCGATCAGTGTCTATCGCTCGTTACACCTTGCAATTTGCACTCGTAGCGACACACACAGGGACACACGCATATGCGTACATAGCGTGACTTTGACCCAGCGCCAGACGCGCGTGAAGAAGCCTTCGTTCGCAGCCGCAGCGCGGCGCACTGTCGCGCTCGCTGTCATCTTCACTGCTGCGACCTGCTTGTTTCGTGAATGAGAAGGAGCTTTGATCTGGATCTTGGAGTTTGTATGCTCAAAACGATGTCCACCACACAAACCCTGTCAAATCTGCTCTAATATTAATTGCGAGCTTCTTTTTTCAAACCAAAGGCGCGCTCGCTCAAACAAAACACACACGTGATAGAATGGCGCCGATGCGCGTGGACGATGTCGCGGTGCTGCTGCGGTCCGCTGGTGCGTGCGCGCTCCTTCATTCTCTTGCATGGTGTGTGTGTCTATCTAGCTTCATGTATGTATGTGCTCACGCAGTATCTACGCATGCACCTGTGTCGTTATGCCGACGATCTGCAGCGATCAAAAAGCGCCTCGAAGGCGTAACTGCGCTCGCCGAGATGCTCCGAGCTCATGCAACAGACACGCTCACAGTCGCGACTGAGGACCTCGCAGCGCTGCTCCCAGACGTTCTGCCGTGTCTGCGCGACCACAACTCGAAAGTCGTGAGCTCTGCGCTCGAGAGCCTCGACGTCATGCTCGCGTATGTGCCGCAGTCGACCGTGCAGTCGTACTTTAAGGTCCTCTGGCTCAACCTCGTCGAGAAGCTCGGCGACAGCAAAGTACGTTTATACGCCATCGCAGTCACAGTCACTACTGCTACTCTGTACGCTCACCCTATCGTTCGCAATCGACTGGCAGCTCAATGTGCGCGAGAAGGCAGTGGACGTGGTCGTCCAGCTCGCCAACGTCCTCGATGTCGCCACCGTGTTTGATCGACTGCTCGTACGTCCATGCGCTTGGGTTATCGCTCTCTTCGATACCACTTGGCTCTGTACTGACAAGCGATGTGTCGTATATGGATGGTGTATGGTGCCTCCTGCAGCCGTGTGCGCGCCACAAGAACTGGCGCACGCGCGAATCGGTTCGTCTGCAGCAGCAGGTTCTGATCGTACGATGCACTCGACACTGACGCGCCGTCTCTCTCGCTCTCTCATATGCGTATGGACTTGTGTGTGTATGCAGACCATTCGCTGCATCTGGCGCTGTCTCGAAGCCCACGACCTCGTGACAAAGATGAAAGACGACGTCTTGAGCCTCGTACGTCTCATTTTCATCTCCTTTTCATTCTCATATGGTTCGATTCTCATACTTTATATTTGATATGCGCATTCGACTCAGATCGTCAAGCTGCTCGAAGACTCGGCAAAAGAAGTGCGCGACGCTGCGATCGAGACGCTCGAGCACTTGTACGCGCGCATTGGAGCGTCACTGCTGGTACGAACACCACTCTCTCTCTCTCTCTCATGACGATTGGACGCCTCTCTCACTCACTCACCTATCGCTCTCTCTCTATCTCTCACTAGCGCGACCTCACGTCCAAGAACATCCGCAGTGCGCAGATGAAGATGCTCACGGATCGCTTTCGCGGCGTCCAGAGCAGCAGCTCAGTCGACGCGCTCTACACATCCAACAGCAGCAGCTCCAGCACAAGCGCCTTTGTCTCGTCAGTCGACACGGCACAGCACGCGCCGTCGTCGCTCACGTCGATCCTGTCGTCGTACGACCTCCCAGTCTCGACGTCGTCGTCCATGGCGCGGTATCTCGAGTCGATCCGCGAGCGTGAGCTCAGTACATCGCTCGCTGCAGCAAAAGCCGCAGCTCTTGCCGCTGGCGGCGACCGGTCGCCGTCGCAGCGATCAACGAGCAGCGACACGAGCATGGCGGATCAGGACGCGCTCACCAGTAGCGGCCTTGGCGACAGCACTGGCCTCTCGGAGCGCGAGCTCCAGCGCGACATTGCAGCAATCAACGAGCAGCTCCACCTCGACAACGACTGGTCGAAGCGCGTCGATGCGCTCAAAGCGCTCCAAGCCCTCGCTGTTCGCTGCAGTCGGAATAGTGACAGTGTCACTAATGGTCGGACTAGTGACAGTGTCACTCTTGCGAGTTTCGCAACTGCACTCAAGACTGTGCGTGAGCGTCTGTGTGAACAAGTCGGGGACTTGCGCTCGTCGGTCTCGCGCGAAGCGTGCGGGACGATCCAGACGCTCGCGCGCGTCTTGCGCGATGACTTTAATGGCCACGCCGACGTGTGTCTGAGTCCGCTCTTGAAAGCGACGTACGTGACGATCCAAGTCATCTCGACCGCCGCCGACACGTGCATCCGCGGCGTGATCGAGAGCACGCGGAGCGGCTACGTCCGGTTCATCACCAAGTACGTCTCTTTGTCTGTCTAGGACCCTGGGACACTTGGGCTCTGTTGTTGAGGCTGGAGCTCTTGGACTAACAGACTGACTGATGGCTGAATGACTTGGTAGACTGCTGGAAGGCGCCAAGTCGCGGAACCAAGTGCTGCGACTCCACTGCGTGAGCTACTTGACGCTCACGCTCCAGCGCTGGAGCGTGAGCCACTTGAGCAAGTACGTCCTGCCGTGTGCCTTTGTAGCCAACACGCTGTTCCTCTGACTAACGCTTGTGTGTGGGACCAAAGACACTCGGACCTCTTCCTCTCGCTCTTGCCTGCGATTCTCCACGATGCGCTCGCAGAAGTGCGCGCACAGTCGCGCAAGTGCTTCTGGGCGTTCCAACGCGTCTTTCCAGTATGTTCATCTGCCGCTTCTGTCTCTTCTGTCTTGTGTGTGCCACTGACTCCTTCGAGACCTTGTCCTGTGTCCTATGCGCTCGCTCTCTCTAATGGCGATGGTGACTGCAGACGGAAGGCGACAGCCTCTTTGAGCGCTTGGACGCGTCGACGCAGAAGAACTTGCGCGACGACCGCGCGCGCTCGAGTGCGTCGGACGCTCGCGCAGCACTCGAGGACTCTAGTGGCACGACAGACGCCAGTGTCCGCAACGGCAGCCGCAAGCTCAAGAGCAGTCGCTCGCTCGCGTACGACTCGTCAGCGCGCGACGCTCCAACGTCGTCAGCCTCGTCAGCTGTCCAGCGTGTGCTCCAGCATGCGTCTTCCGACATTGTAAGCGCAAGAGCAGTGTCATCAGCAGCGAGCGTCACTGGCCCACGCCGCGTTCTCGGTGCGAGTGCGTTCGCAGCAGCTGAGAGCGACGACTCGGCGCGGTTCCCATCACGCGTCCTAGCGCAAGGCGCACAGCGCGTTGGCTTTGACAGTGCGCGTCTAAAGGCGAGTTCGTTCAGTGACGACGCGAGCAGCAGGCGCCAGACGCCTGTGCGGCCACTGCGCGTCCTGAGCTCGTCGGACACGAGCGTCGTCGCAAAAGCTGCCAGTAGTAGCGACAGTCTGTTTGCGATGCGACCAGATCCGTTCACTAGTGCGAGTGCTGGAGCTGCTGGCTTCCACACGAGCGCTCAGGCGAGTGGCAAAGCCAAGCGCATCCAGATCACTGCGACAGACACGACGCCGCCGAGTCTACTCGCACGCGTCGACCAAGAGAACAGCAGCGACGTGGCTGTCAGCGATCGCTCAAAGCGCAGCGCTGCGCTCTCACCACGTCCGATGAGCAGTTCACTGCCGCTTGCGCCGCCGACGCTCCGGACAGAGACGTCATCGAGCAGCACAGCGTCGACCAAGTCAACGACGACAGTGTCAGCAGCAGCAGCAGCCAAGCCACCGACCAAGCCGACGCAGTCTTCTGTCACGACAGCGCCAGCTACGAGTGACAAGCTCGAGGACGCGCTCGCGAGTCTCAAGAGCACGTCCTGGTCTGTCCGTCTCGATGCGATCGAGTCGATTGGCAGCGTCGTCCAGCGCCTCGTCCAGGACCAACAACAGCGTCCTAGTCCAACTAGCGCTAGTACGAGCCACACTGTCGACGACCGCATCGTCCGCGCTTGCATCAAACACGTGAGCGACGGCCACTACCGCGTCGCGCAAGCAGCGCTCCAGAGCGTCCTACCACTGCTCCACGTCGTTCGCCCGTCGCAAGTGCAGCCGCAGCTCAAGGTCCTCTTGCCCAAGCTCTTCCAGAAGCGCATTGAGACAAAAGAAGCGACGCGCGCAGTCGCGCAAGCGACGCTCGAGTACCTCGCAAAGACGTTTGACGCCTCGACGCTCACGAGCGTCGCACTGCCGCTGCTCACAGACAGCAGCAGTGGGAACATGAAAGTCAAAGCGGCGGTCTGTCACTACGTCCAGCGTCTGTTGCCAGCCGCCGACGCGTACATGCGGCAGAGCAGCAGCAGCGCAAAGACGTTTGTATCCAAGATGGCGCAGCTGCTCGAGGGCGACTTACCCGTGTCGGTCGCGAGTGCTGTCAGTGAGCTCGTCCACGTCGCGGCGCGCGAGTACACGAGCGAGATCGAAGCGGCAGTGCCGCTCTTGCCACCGACGCGGCGGACGCTCGTGACGAAGCTGCTGCGAGCAAAAGGCGTCGTGCTCCAGGCTCCAAGTGCTGCGCCACTGAGCAGTAGCAGCACTAACCAAGCCGACAAAGCGCTCGCTGCGTCCACGACGTCGTCGCGCGCGAGTAGCAGTAGTAGGATGCAGGACGCACTGGCGAGTGAGACGAGCAGTAGCAACAACCACGTGATGGTGGTCGAGACACCAAGCGCCGCTGTACCGATGGCAGAGCGCGCGAGCCGCAAACGATCCGAGTCGCCAAATGCGAACTCTGCGAGTCCCCAGCGGACGATCCAGAAGCGCAAGAGCGCAGACGAAGGCAGCAGCAGCCTCGTTCCAGTCGAGACGCGACAGACGCCAACGGCAGTGACAGCGCCGGCAATGGACGTCTGGCTCGACGTCCTCGCGCAGAACAACACGACTGAGCGCGAACGGCGCACTGCACTCCACAAGGTACGACGCTCTTGCGCGCTCTTGTCTATGACCTGCAGCTTGGAGCGTGCGGTTGTCCTCACTCACACGTCTGCTATGACGCGCAGGTGCTCGCATTTGCACGCACGGGCGGCGCTCCAGACGTCTGGGACCAGCACTTTCGCCGCCTCTTGTTCCTCTTGCTCGATGCAAGCGCTGAGAGAGACGTGACGGCGCTCAAAGTGCTCCACGGACTCGTCGAAGTGCAGGCGCGTCGTGCGCATGGCTACGCCCACGTGATCCTCCAGCGCCTGCTCGAGTGTCTCGGCGACCGCGTCGATGTGGTGCGTCCTCGCTACAGTACATTGTCTGTCTGTGCCTTGGCTAAGGACTATAGCCTCACACTGTTGACTGGCGATCTGTCTCTCTATGAACCAGGCGAGCCACATCACTGAGACGATCCTGAGTACGCTCGTGCGGACATCGAATGACCCAAAGCGTATGCTCACGATGCTCGCACCGTGTGTTACTGGCGCCGAGCCTCCAGTGCTCCAAGTCGTGCTGCGACTTGTCAAAGTCGCGCTCGAGACGTGCGAGCGCTCGGTCGCAGCAGCCGGTGCCGCCTCATGTGTCCAGGACGAGCAGTACATCGCGACGCTCGTTGCGCCAGTCGCCGATCGGCTCGCCCACACGAGCTCGGACGTGCGCAAGAGCGCTGTGAACTGCATCGTAGCGTTCCACTTTGCGCTTCGTGACGACACCGCGCGGCTGTGGACGTACTTGAGCGACCACGTCGACGCAACGAAGCGGAAGCTCGTTGAGATCTTTGTCGAGCGCGCCAAGCTCGAGCGCCGGCAGCACGCGTCAGTGGCGACTCTGTCGTCCTGATCCGAGTGCTCGCCCAGGACGAACGAGCGTGGGCGAGTCGTACACGACGTGGCAGTGCAGCGTATGGAGAGCGAGGCAGCGATGGATGGGATGGGATGACGTGGAGACGAGCGTAGGGAATAGACAGCAGCTCCGACGAGCGCAGGGCAGAGCAAAGGACACGGAGCAGAGTAACTTATTCAAGTCAGTCAGTCAGTTGCGCGGAGGAATACACAGAAAACAAGAGCAGTAGCAGTGGCGATGGTAGTGGCGCTGTCCACGTGAGGTGGCGGTGCTCGGGTGTGAGCGGCAACTGAGGCTTCGCTGGCGCTCGGTTGAGCGAGGATGACGCTGCCGTCTTGACGACGAGTACATCTCGTCGCTCTCGATGCGACTCGGATCCAAGATCCGACTTGTGAACGACTGCCCTCCAACAGCAGCTCCACTTG
>JAASFN010000080.1:0-46605 GCA_023333795.1 Globisporangium rhizosaccharum
GCAGCGAGATGCCTCTATCGCGGAACTTCCGCTCCGCAACTCGAACCGCAACTCGACCTGGACCGATGAAGAGCATGCATGCTTCCTTGAAGCTGTTAAGTGCAGCAGCAACGCAAGTTGGAAAGACATCGCGGCGCGCATCGTGACTAAAGACTTTGTCCAGACCGACACGCTGCCAAACTGCTTTGTGTCGGAAGCCGCGAGCGGCTCGTGCAAGTTCCTCCATGCGTTCCTCATCCACTTCTACGACCTCGTTGATCGCAACGACGCGTTTGCTCAGCGCGGGCTCCGTCCGTGCGTCATTGCGAGCGACTTGAGCGACCAGTCCTCGTCGTCACACCTTGTCTTGGCTCAGACTGACACACGGTCCTTACACACGTCTTACGTCAAGTATGTAGTTTGTGGTTGTACTTGTACTGATAAAGTAGTTATCGCGTTGGCATCGTACTCGCGAGCTACTTGTACATGTCCGTGCCAACGTGGAACGCGTGGTCTGCGTTTCTGCTATGCTGCAAGTTCACGCTCTGGACGCGCAAGTCTTGGAGCACGACGCGCACTCGCTCTTCTTGCGGCGGATGGCCGAGCTCCTGGTGCTCCTGCGCGTACGCTGCAGCTGCTTGCTCGAGCGCCAGGTTGAGCAGCCACGGTGGGTGCTTGGAAGTGTTCATGATGGCTTCAGTCACGATCCCGACGTTCGCGCGCTCTTGGAGCTGCTGTTCGCTCTTCTTCGCACGCATCACGATGCCAACGCTCGCAACCAGCACCACGACGCAGCCTGCGAGCGAGACAATCGCGTTTGTCGTTGGCACCGACACCATGACGTCCATAACTTGCTTGTTCGCCTTGAACGAGAGGATCGAGTCCTTGCCAAACTTCGTGGTCGTAAGGCTCGACTTCTTGCCGCTCATGCTCGTTGCCGACACATATGGGACCGTCCGGCGCACTGGCACAGCGTTCTGGAAGAGGTACAAAAACGCCGACGTGTAGCTCGGCTGGAGACTGTGCTCCATGTACAAGTGGTTCCGCTCCACGGCGCGGATGTAGTCGTCCGAGAACGTGTTGCACCGGTCAGCCGCGATTGCGCGGAGACTTCCGCCACTGGCCGTGACATTGGCAAAATTCCGAGCCCGCAAGACCTCGTAGCGCTCCTCACCGAGTCCGTCGGCGCCAGTCACGAGGTAGACCCACTTGCCGTAGCCGCTCAACGTGTACTGGGTGAGCTTGACGATCGGCAAGCTGTCCATGCCGACAGCGAGGTAGTCGCTCTCCTCGTCGGGCCAGTACGGAGTGAGCTTGTAGCGCAGTCCGATGCAGTCGCCGTTGTCCTCGCTGTTGGCGCACTTCGCGCCAAAGACTTCTGCGAGGTCCTCGGTCTCCCACGCGAGGCGTCCGATCGTGATCGAGTAGACCGTGCGGAGGTTCTTGAACCGCATCACTTCGTCTTCGGTCCGGTAGTCCAGATCCCACACGTCACCGACGAGGCGCGTTCCGATGCTCACGACGCGCATGGACGAGAGGGACACGTGCTCGCACGGTGGTGTCGAGTACATCTCGTCTTCGACGCCGTCTTTGTTCAAGCAAATGGTCGTGACTTGCACGCGCGACTGCACGGTCGACGTCTTGTTGAGGATCGTGTTCTCCGCTGGCGGGATGAGGCAGGCTTCGCGACTGCAGTAGTCCTTGACGTATAGCTCGTTCGAGCCGTTCACTGGGTTCACAACTGTACCAAACTTGTCGCGCTGCACCATTACAACTGGGAGCTCGAACGTCACGGCGTCGTACGTGATCTTCTCCGAGAGCTGGAAGCGCGTGTACTCGACCGTCGCGTCTTTCACCATCGCGCCTTTTGTGACGTTGAACACCGAGAGCCACGTTGCGTGCGATGCGTTCACAAACGACGTGCCAGTCGTCGGTACAGTCGGGTTGTCGGTCTGGTTCATCCCGTAGAACAAGTCGTTCAAGACGCGCACACCGACGTTCACGAGTCCTCGCGAGACGCTGACCGAGCTCGGGAGCTCCGCGTCGCTCGGCAAGTCACTTACGCGCATATTCATGCCGATCTTGAGCACCTTGGCAGGCTTCTCGGCTTTCGTAAGCACATCTTTGTACCACGTGCGCGATGGAAAGCCAAATGCGACAACCGTCGTGGACGCGAACGGCTCCGTGACGTCTCGGAAGCCGGTGCTGTTGCACGCCGAGTTCAAGTTCTCGATCGGCATGATCTTCGAGCGGAGGATCGTGTTGAGAATGTCATTGTCGCCCACAGTCTCTGCGTATGTGCTTCTCCACGGCATCGGGAGCGAGCCGTTTGGCAACATGAGCTGGTTGTCCACGGGCATGTCTTCCACGGCGGTCTCCGAGGTCAGGTCATCGATGCCCATGCAAATGTTGATCTTGCCGGACACGACTTGCACGTTGAGCGCGTTCAGTCCGTTGCTAAAGAGGTACGTGATCGCGGCGCCCGCGAGCACTGGGATGTACTTCCAGTGCCCGTCGTTGCTCTTGCTGAGCGTAAAGTCGGTCGCGAAGCACAGGAACGCCGCCGACACGAGCAAGCCGAGGAAGAACTCGATCGGCTTGGATATGAACGAGCCGAGACTGCCCGAGATCGAGTTGTAGTTGTCCACGAGGTCCTTGATCGCGTCGTCGCCTTTGTCATCTTTGTCAAACGACTCGATCCGCACGCCGTCGCCCTGCAGCAGAAGCATGATCGTTCCGATGACCGCAGCGACTGCGACGGCGCCGCCGATGACGCGCGATCGGTAGAACTGCGCACGCAGTCCCTGGCCGCTCGCGTCCATCACGTACGCGGTGTCTGGTTGCTTGTCTTCGAGGATCGCGGTCGGACGTCGCTTCATCGCGTCCATCGTGGTTCGCTGTCCGCGTGTGTGTGTGCGCTTGGAGGCAAATCGGAGATTAATCGGATGTGATGCGGAGCAGTTCTCGCACTCGCACTCGCACTCGCTCGCTCGCTCTGGCCACTCGATAGCGTTTGGCGAGCGTGTGCTCGCGTGAACGATGATGGTGGTGGCAGTGGTGGTGGCGCAGATAAGTCGGTCCCATCTGGTGGTCGGTCGAATCGAGCTGATCGACTCGCGACGGTGAGGGTGAGGGTGAGCCCTCCTCGAGCAAATGGCTTGGCTTGGGCAAGGTTACGCAGAGCCGGACGAAACTACAAACTACCAAAAGGCAACATGGCGTGAACCCAGAGTGCACTTGCGACAGCATGAGCGACGCAGTCGACGCCGTGCTGGCCACTCGAGGACGCATGTGGCTCGGGTGTTCCTCTCCCCATGTTGACCAAGCACTCGCTTTTCTGTTGTTCTTACCATCAGCGTTCTTAGTGCAAGCGACTCGCTAGCGAGGACGCCACATCTTGTTGTAATGCACAGCGTTGAGAGCGACTCCCAGACGAGTCTGTCGGACTTGATCCGAACGCATATAGTTCGCCGACATCGTTGCTCCTCTCTTACGACCAGTGGCACGAAACTTGGACTCGGTGGTCGTCGTGTGTCCTGTGTGGTTCGTTGCTCAAAGTGCGTCAACGAGACCAACTTTGCCAGAGTACATCTCGATGAGCTGGCGCTTAGTTCGTGTGAGCATACATGCACGACGCTCATCAGGAGCTCCATCCGCACAGTTCGCTCTGACACATCCGCACACGTTTGTCAAACCAAGAAGTACCTGAATGAATGAAAGCGCTTCCCACACAGTCGTTCTTGTACATATGCACATGTTGCTTCTACACTCTCGTTCGTCACTCTCGCTCTCTCACTCTTATTCACACGCACATCTGCTCACATCAAACACGCAAACGGGTCTTCGCTCTGCGCCACTTGCTCTTCTTCTACCGACGCCTTCATCTCGAGTCCACGAAAGTCGTTGCCAGCAAACGGATCCGCCCCCACCGATGATGACAATGACGATGCCATGGCACCAGTGCTGCTGCTGCCAGACGGCGCCAACGACGCTGCAAACGCGGATGCAAGACTTGGGCGACGCGGTGGTGGCGAACCAAAGTCGAGCAGATCTGCTGCAGGTGCTACTGCTGTCTGGTACGACGACGACGCACTCGACTGAACTGTCGTTGACGTCGATGACCACGACAAACGCGTTTTGAAGAGCGATTCGGTCGGCGGAGACCCTGGCGGCAGCAAACTCGTGCTCGTGAACGAGTGGCGCGTCGTTTCGCTCGATGCGGTCGAGAAGCCTGCGATACTCGAGTTCATGGTCGTGAAGAAGTCCTCCATTGACCGCGACGACGGTCGTCTGCCGCGACCTGCGCGCTGCGACAGGCTCTGCGACCGGAGCTCCACGAGCACAGACTGAAGATCGCCCTTAGCTTCGTCCAGCACGTCGAGCACGCGCTCAGTCGTTGCTTGGATCACCACTGCAGACACGACACCATAGCAAGCACACAGTCAGTCTCTGTGGCAAGCGAACGCGCAAGGAAGAGGCGAGTCAAAGAGAGAGCGGCAGTCGACTACGTACAGGAGAAGCCGCCGTAGTTTGCACGCATCTCCTTCCACAAGTAGTCAAACAGGACAAACACTAGCGACACACGAGAGAGCGAGAGAGAGAGCAACAGCAGCAATCGTCGTAAGTGGGTAGTCACTTGGCGCATCCCATCTCATCTCATGAGCTCAAGTGCCGCCTGTACCTTCCGAGAAGACTTGGTAGAACGCCTCGCTCGTTGCAAACAGCGGCCAGTTGAGCGCGCGCTCGCGCACGATGTGGCCGTCAAACTTCCAGAACAGACGCGCGAGCATGCACGTGATGTTGATGCCCGCTGGTCCCCACGGATACGTGTTCTCGTGTGACCCAGGCACTTGGCTCGTCACCATCTTCACCGCTTGCTCCGTGTAGTGCGACGCAAAGTAGACGAGGCAGTGGAGACTGAGCATACCGCCGGCGCGAAAGTCTGTCGTCGGGTCTGGACGCTGGAAGCCCAAACGGCTCCACGTCTCGCCCACGCGCTCAAAGTGGAGGTCCTGAAGCGCATCGATCGGCGCGTCCGTGCTGTCGCAGCTCTCGTCGATCGCAAACCCGATGCTCGAGCGCGACGACTCGCGGTGGAACGGTTGGTGCGCGTAGATCGCGTGCCAGAGCTCTTGCACAAGCGCCTCGTACGCGTCTTCGCCGCTCGTGCACGGCTGCTTGAGGAGCGTAAAGTAGCTCTGCATCGTCGCGAGCAGATCGTCTGGCGGCAGTGCGACTTTGCCGGCTTTCATCCACAGCTCGCCCTGCGCACTCGGTCCACCGCTCCCAAATATCTGCCGGATCTCGTCGCGCCGCGTCGCGGCCTCCTTCCGCAGCAGCTCGCGCTTGTGTGCGCGTGCAAGCGCTTCCGCTTCCTCTTCACGCGCTTTCTTCTCGAGCCCGACGATGTTCTTGCAGCCGTCCGAGATGCCAAAGTGCAGTGCGTACGCGACGACCGAGCCGTCTGTGTAGCCACAGAGGATGCAGCGCTCGTCTGGCGAGAGCCCGATCGACGTCAAGTCGGCCGTGCGCTTGCACTCGATGCGGCGCACAACGTTCGACGGCATGCCAGCGTCACGCACTTCGACTGCAGCGTCCGGGTATGCCGTGCCAGTGATGATGTACTCGCCCGAGCGTGTAAAGAGCACGGCGCGGTCAAGCAGCAGCAATGGCGTCTCCATCGCGCTCACGAGCTTGTCGTGCGAGATGACGTGGCCGTTGATCGACACGAGGTAGATCTCGGACTGGCGCGAGTCTGGACGGACGTCGTCGAGTGAGCTCTCGCTCTTGCGCGACAGCCGAAAGTTGTCTTCTGCAACGGACAGACGATGGACAGACGACCGCGACGTCGGCTGCAGCAGCGCGTGCTCGTCCGTGATGACGTGGATGAGCGCGTCGCCGAGCGGCGAGATCGTCATGTGCGTCACGAGCGAGTGCTGCGGCGACTGCAGAACGACGCGGTGGAGCGGCATTGACGACCGGAGCGAGTGGATGAGGATCGCATTCTCTTTCGACGAGCTCACGACGACGTCCAGGTCGACGTTGAGACCGACGGCGATCACTGGACTCGTGTGGCCACAGAGCAGGACCCACGGCAAACCGCCGACTGGGAGCTCTTTCTTTACAAACATGCGGCGCGAGCGCGTCGCCGCCATCTTGGACAGCGCCCAGACCGACACGGTGCAGTCTTCGCTCCCAAACGCGAGCGCGAGGTCGCCTGTGAAGTCGTCTTCGCTCCGAGCCATGCACAGGATCGGCTTCTTGTGGAACGCAATGCGCTGGAGCAGCTCGCCGTCTGCGGACCAGTGGATGCGCCAGCTGCCGTCCCAGTACCCGCAGCTAATCATTTGCTCGTAGAACACGACGCCTTCGCTCACGAGGCACCCAGCAGGGAGCTTCCACCACTGATCGACGTCAACGAGGCTGAACGGACACACGCGCGCTTGGTCTGGCACTGCGTTGAGGTACCGCTTCGCCATGACAATGCCGCTGCTGTCGGTCGAGTACACGACGCTCCCGAGCTCACTGCTCGTTGTGCTATGTGCGCCCATGCCACTGCCACTCCCGAGTCCTGGACCTGTCAGTCCAAGGCCGTGGCTTATCATCGCATTCGAGAACCGGATGCTCGAGAGCGCCTCTGTGTGCTTTGACGCCAAGTCGTGGCGCCGCACTTGGCGACGCGACGATAGCGTTGCGACTGCGTGCGATGCTGGGAACCGCGCTTCCAGTGCAGCGTCCTGCGTCATGCGCACAGGGTGCGGCTTGCGGAAGAGCTGGATCGGGATCGTCCCGCGCTGCGTCAGCTTTGACCGCACGCTCACGTTCAGCGTGTCGAGGTTCAGTCGCTCTGGGTAACACGCGACGTGGTAGACGTTCTGCGCATCGATCGACGGTCGCCCCGCTTGCTTGAAGCCAAAGATGAGGTCGATCCAGTGGTGCAAGTGCTCCGAGACGTAGTCGCTCTCGAGCGCCATGCGGTGCTGCCGCACAAAGTCGTGCGGCGAGATCGCCCAGTTCGGCAGCACGACACTGCCGCTTGGACCAATGCTCGCGCTCTCGTCGCCTGTGGCAGCAAGGATCTTGTTCCGGTCACTCACGAGGAAGTCGGCGAGGAAGAAGAACTCGGGCGGGAGCTCAAACGCATGACCTTCTTCGCTGATGCAGCGCTGGAACGCGTCTGCGACCGAGTCAAAGTGCATCGAGCCACTGAAGAGCGGCGGTCCGCTTGATGCGCTCGCACTGTCGCTACTACCGCCACTGCCGCCGACGTTTGCACCGATCGCTGCGCTCGTGAACGGCGCGAGCCGCACGAGGAAGTACAAGACCGATCGCATGTGCGCGTACGGCGTCGAGAAGTGGTACGACGGGAGCTTGCTGCTCGGATCGGCGCGGTCGTACTTGTCTTTCACGCGCTGCGATGCCTCGGGTGTCTGTGCACCGATTGGCTTGCGAAGGTCGCGGTAGATCGTCGGGTCCTCGAGCCGGAGCTCCGCCGAGTCGTAGTCTTTGAGGATCCACGGGAAGACCGGGTACTGCGTGATGTCGTTGTACGACCGACCGGCCGAGACGTTCAGGAGCATGAGGTACTCAAAGTTGCTAATCTCGCGACGGATCCACATCTCCGTCCACTTGCTCTTGCCAAACATCCGATCAGCAGTGAGGATGCGCTTGCCCCACTTGGCCAAGCACGGCGGCTTGCGCTCACGGAGCGTCGCGTACACGACGTCAGCTTCGCCGTTCGCTTCAAAGCCAAAGAGACACGAGCTGCCGTCGACAAAGTAGATCTCCAAGCCGTTCTGCGCATCGAGGAGGAACCGCCGGCGGTGGATCACGCGAATGACCCGCACACCCCAGACGCGGCGCTTGAGCTGCGACACGTGCGCGTCGCCACCGAGTGCAGTCGTCCCTGCGCGTCCAATCTCCGCGGCGCTGTTCTCCGACAAGTGCTTCAGCGTACAGACCCACTCGCCTTCAAATACGATCGTCGTTGATCCAATGCGCAGCATGCCGTGGACCATCACACCGGACGGCAGGACCAAGTACGCCTTGGTGCGGTAGCTCGCACTGAGCGTGCGCCACTGGTCGCTCTTGCTCGATGCAGACGACGTCACAGAACGCGCAACTGCACGACTCGACGGCGTGTCTGACGATGTTGACGTCGGTGGGTTTGCGCCAGCGCTCTCGCTGCTTCGCTCGGGACTCGCAGGCTCGTCGCCAGTTGCCTCGCTCTCCATGACTGCGCCAAGCGGATTGCGGATCGACGCCGCTTCTTCCAAGTCGTCTTCGATGTTGATCACGCCCGAGTAGCTCTTCTCGAGTCCAGTCGCAGTCGACGCGGCAGACGATACTGAGAGACTCATTGCTGGCGTTGATGTCGCCGCAGCGCTTGCAGCTGCTGCCTCTGCCAGCGTGTCTTCGTCTTGCGACTTGGTCGTCGGCCGCGCAGTCTTGAGTCGCATGATGCCGCTTGAGAACCGCGACGAGATCGTGCTGATGCGCGCGATCCGGTCTTTCGCAGACTTGACTGACATTGCGACCTCTGCAGCAGTCGCCACGCTCTCGCGGCGACCTGTGCGCGTCGGTGGCAATGGCGCGTCCTCAGCTTGCTCTTCGCGGACCATCGTCGTGTCCATAACGAGCTCAAGATCCGACGCAGGCTTTGGTGGCGACAACGACGCAGTCTCACTATCGTCACCGGCAGCAGCCAACTCGGTCACGTCGCTCTTGCTCCCGGTGCGCACGTACTGCTGGTGCTGGTGGTTGCTCGCTGTCGAGTTGTTGCGCGAGTGGACGCTGCTGTTGAAGCGCTCGCGCGCATCGTCGAGGAACGTCGACGCACTCGACTCGAGCGCATGGCCATTTGGACTTCCATCGCCGTCGCCGTCGCCATAGTCGTCGTCATCATCGTCGTACGCTACCTCGCTAGAGTCCTGCAGGAGCATGCTCTCGCCACTCACGCCCGTGCCTTCTTCGAGCACGGACGTCACTGACGGAATCGACAGCGCATCGACAAACGGCGCGCCACCGTTCGTCTTGAGCAGCGTCGATGCGTCGTACCGCGCAGCGTCCGAGTGCGTGTCGTCCGTGTCTGGGAGCAAGCGGCAGCGGATCCAGTTGCTCGACGTGTACGTGTCCAAGCGCCAGAACTCCTCTTGACCCACGAGTCCACTGCCAACACTGTCGAACGCGCTACCAGCCGCAGCAGCGGCAGTCAAGAGATCTTCACTGGAGCGCTGATGCGACGCACTGCCACCGTCACCCCAGACATGGCGAATGCCCCACTTGAGCAGCACACGGAGCTTCATCCAGTCGTCAATGTCTTTCGCTTTCACGCGCTGGAGCCACACTTGCGCTTGCTGCTCGAGCTCGTCGTTGTCGGTGCCGCCTGCTGCTGTGACGCCTGCACGCAGCGACGACGACGACGACGTCCGCGTAGAGCGACCAATGCGCTCGAGCTCGGCCTTGGCGCGATTGCGCTCGTGCGTCTCCTCGGCTTGCATCAACGTGCGCTTGAGAGCGCGACCTTCACGCGCGTGTGCGACTTGCTCGTGGTAGAACCCGTCGCGGCGCCGTACCTCTTGGTTGTTCGTGACAAAGTCCGTGCGTCCGAGCAGCGCTGCGAGCTCGTCCGATGATCGCAGCGACACGGTCACGAGCGATGCGAGGATGCTCGCGAGCTTGATCGCCGAGTCGGACCAGAACTTCTTGCGCACGCGGTCGATCAAGTGCGCGAGCTCGGGGATGAGCCAGAGCAGCAGCGACGTCTCGTCGCCCGGTGCAGCGTTCACGCAGTCGCTCGACGCAACGAGTCCGACGCCAGCAGCTGCTCCTGCGCCATTCAGACTCCCACGCGACGGCGTGAACGACGATTCGAACTGCGACGTGTCGCGTCCGAGTCCCATGGCGTTGATGAAGTACTCAAACTTGTTCAGACGCGCAAAGAAGACCGACTTGCTCGGGAGTCGGAGAGCTGGTGCTGCGTCACGCTCGCTCTCACCATCGCTCGCTGTTGCAGCGGAAGCACCAACGCTCTCGCTGTCTTCGAGCAAGAGCAAGTGGAAGTACCGCAGCAGTAGCTGCAGCACCTGCCGCATCGGTCCGCCGGGGTGCGGTCGCGCTGAGATCGAGCTGCTCACTGTGCTCGTTGGTGCTCCTGACGGCGCAAGGACGTTGAAGCCAAACGAGAGCCGCCCCGAGCTCGTGCGACCTGGCGGCGGCGGACTGTGTGCGCCAGACGACCCAGACGACGACGGTGCGCTCGGTGGCAAGTACCGCGACGCATTGCTCGCGCGGCGGTTAAAGCTCGCGTCAGTGTCGGCGTGGAAGTAGGACGTAAAGTGCTGCCAGATGCCGAGGATCGCGTCGACGAGCTCGGCTTCGTGCCAGATCACGCGCTCGCAGCGCCAGAACACGAGCGTCGGGTCCGTGTCGCTGCTGCTTGTATCTGCCGCCGGATCGACTTTGCCGAGCGTGTCCGGGTCGTAGTGCAGGACCACAGCAGCGGCGACGGTCGCAAGGCTCTCCGCGTTCTTCCACAGCGTCGACTCGCGCGACGGCGGGTCGTGCTTCCCGCGCAAGTTCAGATCTGCCAACAGGATCGCGCTCATCTTATTGAGCGTCGTCTTGAGGAGCGAGACAACGACGACTTCGAGCTGCTCGCGCGACGGAATGAAGCGCGAGAGACTCGTGAACGGATCTTGCAAGAGGAACCACGCGAGCTCGTTGCTCCGCGCTTCAAGACACACGATGGACGAGATGAGGTCGTACGAAAAGTCCGTGATGAAGTCAACGCATCCGCACGGCTGCATCGCGGCCATGAGCTCAATCAGTGCGAGCTTCATGCGGCTCGACATGCTCTTGTACACCAATGCGTGCGCATCCGCGTGCGCTTGCTTCTTCCGCTCGCTCTCGCCCGTGTGGAGCGAGAGGAGGCTCCGGAGAAAGTCGAGGTCGTCGTGTGCGATGATCGAGTACATGGCGTTCACGCGCTTGTCTTCCGACTCGTTCGCATTCAGCACGAGCTCGCGGAGCTGGCTCATCGGCACGCCAGGGCACCCGCGCAGCTCAATCCCAAAGAGCGAAGGTGGCGTTGTTGTTTGCCGACTCGGCTCGGACGCAACGCCACGCAAGCTCAAGATCGCTTCGATGATCGGGATCTGCTCGGTCGTCGAGGACACCGTCGCCGTGCCGTTCATGCTCGAGATGCTGTTGAAGATGAGGTAGTGCCGGTTGATCGTACTCGCGACAGTCGGCGACCCAAAGATGATCGTGAGGTGCCGGATCGCAACGACGCGAATCGGCATTGGACTCGAGCGCACCATGCTCAGGAACGGGAACATCATGTTGCCGTGCCAGATCGTCGCGGTCGCAAGCGTGTCGTCGTCAATGAGCGCATCGAACGCTTCGGTCTTGCCGTCCAATGCGCGCATGTCGCTCTTGCTCACTTGGATGCCCAAGATCATGAGCAGCATCTCCGAGTACACGCCCATGGTCACCAAGTTCGTCTCGGGCTTGAGCGCAAGCATGATCAAGTACGCGTCGCCGACCGAGAGGTGGATCTTGTCGGGACTGTTCGCTTTCTCGCGCTCTTGCGAGCAGCCGCACTTGAGGAAGAGGTACGTCCGCAAGAGCCGCAGCGTCATGACGCGGATCGCGTCGTTCCCAAACTCGAGGAGCGGGAGCCAGATGCGCAGACCGCCCAAGCGCGCAAAGAGGTCGAGGAGACCTTCCGGCGCCGTTGGTTCGACTGAGAGCTCGATCAAGAGCTGGAGCAAGTCGGGGAGGTCGGCTTCTGGGACGTTCTCGACGGCCGAGCCAGCTTCGGCTTCGCCGTCCGAGATGCTCTTTGCCACGGCAGAGAACGCGGCTGCGAGCGAGTGCTCGGCGCTACTGCTGCTACTGCCACTGCCACTGTCGAGCGTCACAGGCGTACCGTCGGCGTTCACGCCTGTGAGCATCGGGTTCGTCGGCTTCCCGATCATGCAGTAGATGAGCGTCCGCGTACTCTCGTACGACAGCTGCGACTTGGGCTCAGGGCCTTTCACTGCCACGGCGCGCGCAATGACCGACGTCGTCGACGACGCTTGCTTCGGTGGCTGTGCTTCGCACAAGACGATCTTGATGATCGCAAGCACGCGCTTGCGCAGGACGTCGAGCTCGTCATGAGTGTACGTCCGCGCGCGGCGGAGCGACGTCGCTTGCGACTCTTTCCAGTAGATCCACGAGAGGCAGCGGAGGAAGTGACGCGTCGAGACTGCTGAGAAGCTGCTCTCGTCCTTGCGCGTCATGACCTCGAGCTTGTCAAAGAGCGTCATCTGGAGCTCCACTGACGCGTTCACCCAGACGCGGAAGTTGAACAGCAGGAACTTGGAGATCTCGTCCGAGAGCGTCCGGTCCGAGATCACTGCGCTCCGAAGCCGCTCGATCGCTGTGAGCAAGTCCGGTGTGAGGTACGCCGGTGCGAGCGATCGCACGAGCAGCGCAGTCAAGCGCACGCCTTGGTGGCGACGGAAGATGAACTTGTTCACGAGCGAGTGGCGCATGATCTCTGCGATCAGGAGCAGCACTTTCGGGATGCACTTGACACCGAGCGGCCGGGCAATGAGGTCGCTCAAGTGCTGCAAGAAGTCTGTGTCTTCGTCAAACTGCGCCGTGACGCCAACGACGTCGGTCGAGACGATCGCGTCGCCTGCTGATGTGCGACTGTCGTGACTGCTTGACGCTCGCGACGCAGCGACGACGCGCGACGTCACGAGCAGTGGCAAACACGTGAGCGGACCGCCGAGCTGTGCGATCGACTGCTTGAACGTACTCGCGTGGCGCAGGCGCACACCAGCGCTCGCTGCTTCTGCGTGGTGGCCGTTCCCGCTCGAGTCGTAGCACACGCCTTTCGTTCGGTCGCAGTGGCGCGCGTCATACGCGAGGAGCAAGCCGTCGCTCGAGCTCCCGAGGATGAGCGACGACCCTGGACCGCTCGATGAACCCGTTGCGCCTGCGACGCCACTCGACGTCGACGACGACGAGATGTACGAGTTGAACTGGAACACGAGCGCGTCGTACTCGTCGACGCTGCGGATGTTTGCAATGATCGTCGCAGGCAGTGCTTGCCCAAACAGCGCCATTGGACCGAGGAGCACGCGGAGCGAGCTCGCGTTGTAGCTCTCGCGCATGCCAATGAGCGCTTTCACGACTGGCGTCATGAGCGCTGTGTTTGGGTACGCGAGCTTGAGACTCTGGCGGAGCTCACCGTTGAGGTACACGTCGAGCTTGGAGCCGCGGATCTGCCGATGCGTGTGCGTGATGCAGAGAAAGTGCCAGCGGCTCGGCGTGACGAGGTCGGGGACTTCGACGTGTCCGTCGTTCTTCTTCTTGTCAAAGCACGTGAGCATGAGCGACGAGCGCAAGACGGAGCACATGATCCCCACGCCAGTCTTGCCACTGCAGCAGACACATACAGAGAGAGAAAGCCAGGCGTTAGCGACATACTCATACACAAAGTCGAGCGTCCTCAGAGCGCTTGACGTCGTACCAGAACGTGAACAGCGGCGCTGCGACGTCTGGCAGTGTCTCGAACTTGATCCACGCGCCGAACGTGTAGCCGTTGTTCGGGAACGAGTCGAGCACTGGGAGAAGGAGCCCTGAGAACTCACCGCTGAGGTCAAAGAACGACGCCGGGCCGAACGAGTCGCGCGCAATCATCTCAAGCGTCGAGAGATAGTAGCTCACGCTCGCGTCATTCGGCGCTTCGTGCACGAGCCGCGCGCTCCGGAACACACTGAGCATCGCGCGGATGTCGTCAATGCTCACGCTGTGGTTCGCCAAGTACAGGAGCAAGCGCAGGATCTTCTTGAGCACCGGGACGCTCACGCACGGGTCCGCAAAGAGCCCGCGCTCGCTCAAGAACTTGAGGATCTCGCGCTGGAGCCCGACGCCAAAGCACGCTTCGATGTTCCCGCACGAGCTCCGCACGAGCGTGATGAGCGCTTCGAGCGCTGCGATCTGCTGCGCTTCATCGAGGACACCGACGATCGTCGCAAAGAGCGTCTTGAGGTTCGCCGGATGGCGGATCTGGAGCTTTGGCGCCTCGGCTTCGCTGTAGTCGCGGCCACCTGTGTGTACACAGCGAGAGGAAGAGAGAGCGTGAAAGAGACATTCGCGAGAGACAAGCGACTCGTGCGTCAGCAACGACGACGACGACAACAAACGCACGACAGCGAGTGCAGCCATCGAGACAAGACAGTCGCGCGGATGGCCACAGCAACGTACACAGATTGCGCAGGAACTGCTGCACGACGTCTATGGCAGCGCTGCCATGGCTACTGAGAGACGACTCCATGTGGTGCTGTGTGTTCTCTCGTTCAAGCCCCTGAAAAGGAACACACGCTCGCTCGCTGCGGTGTGTGGGGCAGCAGCGCGTCGAGCGATCGCCTGTATGTGTGTATGTGCGTGCTTCCCCCTCGAGAGAGAGAGCAGGTGCGCGTGGGCAAGTCAAGCGCTGCTGCTGCTGCTGCTGCTGCGAGGCAGTCGTCGCCCGGTTCTCACTGCCGCTCCCGCTGCTGTCGCTCCTGCTGCTCACTCCTCGAGCAACTATTTGCTGAACTGGATGACCCAAACAAAAGTTGGCTACGCAATTTCTCGCAGTTGCATACAAACACCGTGTTTCAGAGAGGAAATGCTCGAGCCTATCTTTTACATCCCTCTCACAGTGTGTGTGTGATTGACGCCATAGCAAATGGTGCTGTTGTCTGTTGCGCTACCTCGCTCGCTCGCACCGTGCATGCGCTCCGCACGACCTGCTCGCCCTACCAAAAGAGGTTGTCGACCTGCACGTCGTCGTCAGCTTTGCGGCGGAACACAGCGACGTACTTCTTGCCGCCGCCACGCGCGACCTTCTTCCCTTCCTCCGTCTCCTCGGTCATGGCTTTCACGCACGGGTCGTTGCTCTAGCACCATACATCCAATGACACAAGCAACATCACGCGAATGAGACTCTGCCATGTTTGGGCATGGAAAGACTGGCAAGACACCAGACGCACCAGCTCCTGCTCGTCTTCAATGCGCGTAAAGCACGGGTGGCTCGTGCCTTTCTCAACGTGCCAGTTGTGGAGCTCCTCGACGTCCGTGATCGTGTACAGAATGCCACCCGGCGCGAGCAAGTACGCGTACTCGGCAAGCAGCGCCGTGCTTTGAACGAGCATCAGCACACAACACTCGAGTCAGCGCATGAAGAGTAGCAGCAGCAGTGGATGCGCGAACGCATCACGACACAGTCATGCCAACGCACCTGACAATGCGGCGACGGTGGTTGCGCTGCTTGAATTGCGGGTCCGGGAAGCAGAAGAAGAGCTTCGTGAGCTGCCCTTTGCTGAAGTAGTGCGGCAAGTAGCGCATCGCATTCGTGCGCAGCGCCGACACGTTTTGGTACTGCGACGTGTGCGTGTGGATCGTACAGACAGGAGCGCATTGTTAGTACTACGACCCATTTGCAACATGCGACCTAAGCAACGGCAGATTGACGGACATGACGTACTTGACCAGGGTGCTCCGAACGCAGCGCTTCGATGCGCAGACGCACGTACTCGGTCACTTTCGGACGGATCTCGAGCGCGAGCGTGAGTTTGTCTGGGAACAGCGCGCCGAGCGCAACTGCAGCAAGCGAGTATCGTCAAAGCACACAGTGTGCGAGTGAACGTGAGCTTGATTGAGCTAGGATGCTTGCAGTCAATGAGTGCGACCTGAACGTCCGCAGCGCGTACCTGTGAGACCGCCAAAGCCGCAGCCGACATCGAGGAAGTCCACCTTTCTGTGTTCCAGTGCGCACATTTGCGCAGACAGATAGCACGTAGTTAGCACTGCGCCATGCTCATGCGCACATGGTCGCACGTGTGATAGGGATGTATGTCCAGCTCGGTACAATGGAGTACGAACGTACGGCGACTCGATGTTCGGGAAGTGTGGCGACCAGTCGACTTCCTGCGGGTTGCGCGGGCTGCAAACATTCACACAAACGCACAATGCAGTGTAGCGCGACGTTCACATAGGTTAGCAGGTGGCATGTTTGCCACGGAATGCACGAGTGCGCCAAGCGACACGAGCCGCCATGCAATCGAAACAAGTGCGCTAGACGTACTACTCGAACGAGTCGTTGTGCGACAGCGGGTTGCAGTGCGCGCGCGAGCGGAAGAACTTCTTCTGCGGCGCTTTGATCACTTGCGCGTCGTCAGTCGCAGGCGCAGTCGCGGTGGCAGTAGCAGCAGGTGAAGCGCTCATGATGGCAATCGTCGTAGTGCTTGGTTGTTGTGCTCGTGAGGCAATTGGAGACCTGGGTCCCGAATGAATGTGCTTGTGCCGAACTATTGAAAAAACGCGGGATATCGTCCCGAAGCGAAATCAGATTGTGTCAAATGCAGTGCATCTAGGAACTGTATCGAACAGAACGCATCAGAAAAGCAAGCCACGAGCATGAGCATGACCTGGAGCTCCAAGAGCAGCAATGGCAATGCCAATGGCACGCACGTAGCAGCACTTGACGACAACAGCGAGCTTCCTATTGGACTTTGTCGCGATTGCAACGAAGACGGGCAAGTGCTTGACCGCGTGCTGCTGCAGCACTTTGAGCTGCGCGTGTGCATCACGTGCAAGCAAGACCGCAACTTGCGTGACGGCGCGTACGAGCTCATCTCAAAGAGCCGCGCGAAGAGCGACTTTGCACTCCCGGACTCGTTCTTTCACGGGCTCTTGCACATGAGCAAACCGAATCCGCGCCACGAGAGCTTTGCGCCGCTCAAGCTCTTTCTCAAAGAGACGATCGTGAGCGAAGCCCATCGGCTCTATGGCGACGAAGACGGACTCGCACACGAACTCGAAGCGCGGAGAGTGCGCGCATACGCCAGCGCAGCAAAGCGTACAAAACACTTGCTCAAGCGCAAACACGTGCTGCTTACATTCGATAGTGATCATGACAATAGCCGTAGCAGTCGAGCACGCAAGAAGCCGCAGCAGCAAGAGGATGGCGATCCCCAGCAGCAGGATCAGGAGAAGCAATCGTCTCGTAATCAACAGCAGCAGAGGACACAAGCAAAAGCAACGACCAAGCTAGCGTACGTTCCAGTCGCAGATCGTGATCACAAGCACGCGTTCGCTGCTGAAGTCCACGACAAAGCAGCGAACGCCTGGTTCAAAGAGTGCAGCTGCGGCATGAAGGTCGAGGTCGAAAAGTGGTGACGCATGCTCTTCTCACAAAAGCAACAGCAGGAGATCCAATCGCGTTCATTCATTAGAGAGAGGCACTAGACTAGTTAGAGTACATACATACATAGCGAACGAGTGCGTGTGTGCGTGACGCCATCGTAGCGACAACAGACAGATTCATGCAAACATCGCCTCTTACTACTGCCCGCGACGCCGCATCTCCAAGATCCCTTCGTAGCACGACGTCATGTACTCTGCGAGCGAGTTCGCCATCCGGAGACTCTGCTCTTTCAGCGGCCCCACGACTTCGAGGTGCTTGTGCGCAACAGGTTCGCACGTTGTCCCGAGGACGTTCACGTAGCTGAGACAGCAGTAGTACTTTGGCAAGCGGTCTTCTGCCGTGCGCTGAAGCCACGGTGGGAGCTCAAACGTCTGCGCTTGGTGCCGACCAAGCAGCTTCACACGCAGCACAGTCGTCGCGCTGCTCACAACGACTCGGCGCGGCAGCTCAAACGTCTGCAGCCGCATCGCATTCACGACGTCGTACACTGGCGACTCGTAGAACGACGGCACCGTGGCGACTGCAGCAGCACTGTGTGTTGCAGCGCGCTCGAGCGCGGCGCTGTCGTAGAACTCAAACGCGACCTTCTCTGGTGCGTACGTCGGACTGCCAGGATGCCAGAACACGCGGTACGGCAGGATCTGCACTGCGCTCACGACGCACGTGTCGACGAGTGTGTAGTCAATAAAGTCGCTTGCGTTCTTGTCCGATGACGCCGAGCTGAAGACAAGCATCACAGAGACACAGCGTCAGTGCAAGACCAAGAGTGTAGGTCTAGACGACACATGGCGGTCAGTGAGTGTGTATGTGGCGTACCTGCTCCAGTAGCACGAACCGCCAGTTGAGCAGCCGCACGTGTGTTGAATGCGTTCGCCGAGCGTCATGCCGTAGTGCGCAATGTTGTGGATCTCGCTCAAGTGGTGCGGCGTTGGTCCTTCAAGGTACGGCTGGATCTCGGACCAGCACCGCGATGGTGTGAGTGTGTTTGTTGGCGTCTCGCTCGAGCGATCTGCAGACGAGAACCGTGCCACGTCGCGCAAGAGCTTCGAGTCAGTGTCGGTGCGGCGACTCGCCAAGCACGTCATCTTCTTCCACGGCAAGCGCGCGCTCCCGCGCTGAGTCGCTTCGAGACAGACCACGTGTCGCGAGCCAATCTGCTGCCACAGATCTGTACAATCGGTGATGTGTGTAGGCACAAGCAAGTGTTCAGTGCATATCCAGACGGCAGGATGCGAGCGCACGCTGCATGCACCTATACAAACACACGCAAATAGGGCGTACCTGACCGTTGGACGACCTCAAACAGCGCACTCGACGTCTGCTCGACTGCGTGGAGCGTGGCGTGGTCGACAAACGCACAGACGAGCTCGAGCACGACTGCAGGCAGCTCGAGGACATTGAGCGCATCAGTGTCTGCGTCTGTCTCGATGTCTGCTGTCGCTGCTGGTGTCAGTGCTGGGAACGGCAGCGGTGCGACCACTGCTGTCGCTGCGGCCGAGAGGATGCTTGCGAGCGCAGTCGCTGTCGCAGTCGCGCCGTCGTGCTTGAGTGCGCTCGTGTCCATGAGCGGTGCCATGCGTGTGTAAGTGTGTGGTGTTGTTGTTGCTTTGTCGGGTGCTTTGCTTGCTCGTATGCAGATCGATCGTCGATGTGCGCACGTGAAGGTGAATCGGGAAATGCGCGTCCGGTTTCTTCAAGTTGTGGCTTCTTCGGTCGCTCGTTCGCTCAGGTCCGACCACGGGTGGGTTCTCTGTCAAGGTACAACATCACGGGCGGGTTTCAACGCACCCACCCGTTTGACGCATTCGACAGATATTATATAAAGTGTGCTTATGATTAGAATATGGGTCGGGTGGGTACAGTTTGGAGTTTGATTCAAACAAACCCATTTCCGATTGTCTGAATGCACTGACTGTTCGCAGCTTCAATGCGCCGATTCGATGAACCACACCGAAGCACCAGCACTTCACTCTTCAGCATGTGCATGCTCGTAGTACACAGCTCACATGCGGGTGCATCTGCAGCTCACATGCGGGTGCATCTGCAGCTCACCTCACGTGCGAGCAGCAGCAACAGACAGCGACGCTCGTCATGTCATACACGCTCCGTAATCAGTTGCAGCAGCGCGATTGTCTTGTGATGGATGCCAATGATCGAGAGTAGCTACACTCGAGAACGATGCAAAAACATCCAATGACCCATTGATTGATACACGTCGCAGTCACAGACTCTCTCTCTCTCTCTCGCTCGCTCGCTAAACCTCGACGCGATGCTGCGGTAATGGAGGCGATGCACCGCTCGTGCTGCTGCCAGTGCTCACGCCCATGTCGTCGTCGTCGTCCATGTGCTTGGTCGCAACTGGGTGGTACTCGTGCTTGTTGTTCTTCGTGCTCACGTTAATGAGCACAAAGCCAGAGAGCACGAGCGCAGACGCGAGCAGCGTCACTGATGTCGGCGCGCTCTGGTGGAACACGTAGTCCGCGAGAATCGCGAGCGGCACAGTGAGCGAGAGCCCGACTGTTGCGACAGTAGGCGACGTCAGGAGCACGGCGCGTGCCCAGAGGTAGTCCGAGAGGACGTTGTCGAACAAGCCCTTGATGCCAATGAGCCCGAGGATCTCGAACGTGAGGCCGCTGAGCGACTCGATGCCCGAGTAGTGGAACAGCAGCACGAACGGCAGCAAGCAGACAAAGTTGATCACGCCGATAAAGCCAAAGAAGAGCGAGATGCTCACGCTCTCTTCGTTCGGAACCAAGTGCCGGATCGCCGTCGTGTACACGCCGTACATGAACGCTGCAAAGAGCGCGACGAGGTCGCCAAAGACGTGGTCGCTCGCTTGGTCGCTCTCAGCGCTCGAGTCGTTGAAGATCGTCGAGATGTTCCCCGCCATGCAGAGCACGACACCGAGTACTTTGAGCCACATGAACGGCTCGCGGAGCACGAGCACGCTCATAAGGAACGTAAAGACAGTCGATGTCGAGCTCACGATCGTACTGCTCGTGACACTCGTCATGTTCAGGCTCTGGTTGTACGTAAAGTTCGCGAGGAACCAGAGCGGCGAGATCGTTGCGCTGATCCAGAAGATCTGTCGGTACGACGCTTTGTGCCCTGTGCGCTTCATGAGCTCGTGGTGGCTGAGCTTCCCAGTTGTCGGACGGCCTTGGAACCACGCTTTCGCACGCGGCCACGCGATCTGCGAGAGGTACCAGAGTGGAAGGTTCACCGAGAAGAGCGTGATGCCAACGTACGTGAGGAAGAACGGGCCGTTGAAGCTCAGGTTGTGGAAGATGTACTGCACGAGCACGGACGCGAACGTCCAGATGAGCGCCACGACCACGAGGAAGAACACGCCGAGCATCCACTCCCACGTGGCGTGTTTGCGCGGCTTGCCGTCGCCATGGAGCGGCGCGACGAGCACCGAGCGCTCCGAGACATCGTCAACACCGCCGCCAAACTCGCCATCGCGGAAAATGCTTGGCGTGAGCGGCACTGATGCACTGCCGTCCATTGCGTCGAGGATCTCGATGTTGCTGTTGTTGCTGCCGCCAACGACTGCTCTTCGACGTGCTGCGGTGGCGTGTTGGTGTCTGCAGTGCGCGAGCTCCACCTCCTTGGCCAGTTCGTTCACGTGCGGCGGGTGGTCGTCCATTTCCAACAGTCAACACGCGGTCGATTTCCGCCAATCAGCGCCGCGCGAGTCCATTTGTCAACATCAACATCGCATAGTTAAACATAGTCAATAATCCGTTCATAAAAGTCGACACACAAGAGTGAAGGTACCGTAGATACATTCGGTGCACCACACCACACTTTCCGAGAACATGCACGCTCTCACCTGTGCAAGAAGGATGTCTGTGGCATCGACAGGGTTCGGTCCATTTCAGGTCAAGACCGGGTCAGGTCACGTGATAGGTCATGATGGATCTGTGACTAAAGTGAGACCATGTCAGGACAATGAATTCACAGATGCTCCTCGGCTACATAGTCGAACGAGAAGTCTTCTCTCTCGCCATCACTGTCACTGCCGCTGTTGCTACATTGACTGTCGCTGTCTACATCATCTCTCGCCTCCTGGTCCGCGTCACCATCGCTCAACGCGCTGCGGCAATCTTCTTCCTCACTGAGATCGACTGGCTCGGGAATATCGTAGTGCAGACGCTCAGGACATCGAGCGAGTTCGCGTCCAATATCGCTGATGTCGCGCTCTTGCTTTCTTGCTAGTTCTTTGATTGTACTGACAAAGACGGGAATACTGGGATGTGTCGACGTGAAGGAGTCATTGAGCCACTTGTTGTGCCTCTCCAACGGATTGTTGGTCCTGACGAGGACGCCTGGATCAGTGTCGCTGATGTTCCACAGGTGCGGTGGGTATCGATCGAGACAAGAGCGGTTGAAATACTGCCAAAAGTAACGCCACATGGTCGCGGAGTACGTCAGACCTGCGTCCAAGCATACCGCACGCATCGCGCGCTGGACTCAGGCAATGCCTTTGCTCTCAATGATGCCCTTTAGAAGAACGGAGAGCATGTCGAGCTTTCCCAGTGCGGAAGTGATGCTTGCTTCGGCGGGCGGGGTCCGATACTTTGCCATCCTGCGCCAGAGAGCTTGCTTCCAATGGAAGTGGCAGCAGACGATCTCTACATCAGAAAAGCTTGCTCGAATGGCCTTGATTAGGGCGCCCTCGAAATCGCACACGACTCGCTCGGGTCTCAGCTTGCCGTCTGCAGCAGCGATCGCTTGTGCAAGGACGTTTGAGTTGGTCGCAAAGGTTTTGCGTGTGCATAGTACGTGGTAGACCGGGACGTAGCAGGAATTACTCGGGTCGAACATCATCACTACGACACACTGCTTGTAGTTGCGTGGGACCGACCAGAGCGTCCCGTCGATGAAGATGGCCGTGTACTTGTGGCGGAGGAGGTTCATCAAGACTGGGTGTGCTCATCCGATGGCTCGCTCGATCGCCCCGCCTTCAATCCACTCGAGGAAAAAGCGGAAGAAGTGAAGACGTCCCGCTGACCATGGCCAAAGAAGCACACTTGATCTGTTGATACACGCCACCGCCCATCGCTTCGCGACGTGCGCGATGAACGCACTTCTTTACTTGCTCTCGCCACAAGCCTTGAATTGCTTCTGGTTTGTTGTAGAACGTGTTGTGAACTGCGGTCCACACGGCTTCTGGCCTCGCAGTCGTCGTCATTGCGAGACGATCGATCATGATCTTTACGTCGTGAACCACGTATTGGGTAGTCGTGGTGCTTCCAGTTGGGATTTTTGGTTGAGAGTACGTGTGCTGGATCATGTTCGCGTTGTCGTAACCGACAGCAGGACGATACTCGAGCCACGCAGGACATCGAGTTCGTCGATACGTGCTGCATTTGTATGTCATCTTTACATTGCTTGTAGTCGTTCTCGTCATATCGTAGCCGTTCACATTGATCTTGGTCCTGTCACTGCGCGCCTTGGCCTTCGCTCGGCTGGTGTCGCACCGGACCACACGATCACACGTCGCGTCCGGCATCCGTGACTGCGCCAGAGAGAGCATAGCGGTAGCACTTTCCTGCTGTTCGAGAGCGATATCCTCGTGAGGAACCACTGCAGCCAACTCTTCTTCTTCTCTCGGTTGATGTGAGCTTGTTGCTGTGAATGTGCTTGTGCGCTAAGGAGGGCAATCTCTTGATGTGCTCGAGATGGTTGCTTTGAGATCTAAGGATGTCGTACTCTTAGTGAGATCGACGTGCTGGTGCGATCTACTGGTACGACGATTGCTATCTATAGCAACTATAGCTCGCTCGCCTTGTGCTTGGCGAGCAAGATCAACCACAAGTAGTTCTTACATGACCTGATTCAGACCTCGCTCAGCTATGAGATGGGAAACATGTGGCAATTAAACATCTAAATGGATTGCCATGTGGCGAGCCCATGGCCATGACCTGACCAGGTCCTGACCTGTTTCAGATATCTCCATCTACAGCTCTCTTTGGACAACATTGCCAAAAGAACGCCTGTTGTATTCGTATCATACATGCAGCACTGGACATACAGTCATACGACGCTTATCATCGACGGTGTTTTTCGCTACGTTCCTCCGCACTTCGATCAATGTCTCACTGTGATAGTGTTTGGCAAATTGATCTTTACGCCCTATTCGTATACGCGTTGTGCAACGTGCACGCCACATACGATGCTTGTCATCGCAAAACGGATCGGCGTCACTCATCCGGTCGGCGCGTGATAGAGACTCAGGTCCGTCACAACGTCTAGCTCGAAGTTGCGATGGTATTGCTTAAAGAACACAAGCTCAACAACATCGTCTGGCAAAGCGATGACGACACAATGCGTTCTTTGGCAACACAAGCATGTCAAACCTCAGCAAACTCGAACGGACTTGTACAGTTTATGTGAAATAAAAGAGACCTGTGGTCAATATGTAGGTCCACACAACCACTGCGATCCTCTCATTATAAGGGTGATGAGTAGAAACCGCAAGGCTCCAAGGATGTGTATTTACCACAAAGGTGAAGAGAAGTCTCCTTTCTCAAGTCAATCTTATACATCAAAGTTCGGCCGAAGCAAGAGATGTGGCTTTGCTGACGTCATTTGTGCGGCTTGCCAATATCAAGTGCAACTGATGAGCGAGAAAAACAGAGGTTCTCATTGAAACACGATTGGCAGCATCAAGAGGCCAAGCAAGTGTGGTCCGAGGTATAACTATTCGCCTGTGGCATAGCCAGCTCTCTCTCACAACAGCATTACCAAAGGAATGCCCGTGCTATAACATTCACGCATCACCAAACACCCACAAGTTAGCTCAAGAGGTCATCGTCGTAATTCGGACAATCGGATCATAACATTGGGACAGGCGAACGAAGCTCTTCAACATGGATCTCGCTGTGGTTGCTGCTGGTGACGGCGAGAGAGGGATAAAGGCTAATGTGCACGTTTGAAGGACCTTTATGTACTGTGTGGAGGCAGCGCGATATCCAAACTGACTGACTGACGAACAATCGAACTATTGATTGATCGATCGATGACTGGCTGAGCGAGCGCGTACCGTTGAGCTTGTATCGCGCTCTCGTCCTTCGGTGCGAAGGCGCTCACCTCCTTGTCCTTCGACGCCGCAGCCGGTATCCAGTTCAAGTCGGTCTTATCGACGACAATGATCTTCTTGTGCGTCGCGCCTTGTGCATCCAGGCTGGTGTGACAGAGCCATCGATGACCATATACACGCGAACGTCCCTCTTTTTCTTCGCGCGAATGAGGGTATCTGAAAACACTTGACTAATGCATACATTCGTGTGTGCAAAGTGTGCAAAGCAGAGTCAACGAAGCGAATCACTGTCTTCACCGATTTCCGCGCCCACCTTTGAACAGCAGCACGCCATTGAAGACCTCATTGTTGGCGTCCCATCGCCGCTTGACTACGCACCGGAACGTCATCCCGAGACGTTGCGCTTGGTCAAGATCTCAAACGTCTCAGAAACGCCGATCAGGTTGCTGTGTGTGAACAAGTCGCACGACGGCGTAGGTCCACACTGCGAGAACCAACAAGGGACGCAGAGTAAAGTTAATTATATTTTTGAAAATCCACAGGCTGATCACTTGGATATTTTGCTCGTCTGACACACTGCGTCTTTTGTACAAGCTTGCATCCTCTATCATCGTCGTGATTCATAGCGATGATGGAGCATGCTGGTGTCAGCGACTCGCAGATTGTTGAGTTTGAAAGCCACGCTGTTGTGTGTCGGTTTGTGTGTGCAAAATGTCAAGTTTCTGATTTGAAGCGGCTCTTGTACGGAAAGCTGCTCTTGTAGAGAGAGGCGGGGATCGAATGTGAGAGGGACTCAACTGGAAAGATGACTCTGCAACGTCCGTCCCACATTCGATCGCATTTGGTCCTCCCTCTTTCATTTGCCTTGTTATCGTGTATGCCTCTTTAAAAAGTGTGCTCTGGTGTATGAAGGCGACTCATACCTATCTATCTTCTGGTAGATCATATTTTGCCTTTCAAGCGATTACGACAGGTGCTGCCAGAGAAATTGCTGCGAACGAGAACAGGCTCAGAAGACGAACAAGCGCAGCACATTGGTTGCCGTCGCAGCGCTCTGGACGACAACGACGTGGTGGTGGGATCGAGGTGGCCATTCTCGCTCTCGCTCCCCGCGTGTGCACACACACACGCCCACGAGAAGAAGTAGATACGCAGGCGCACGAGCAAGCGCGATGGCGTCGTGCTCGGTCTCGCCGCCGAGCGGCAGCTTCACGATCACACCCAGCACCACCAGCAGCAGTATCCCGCCGTTACCACTCACAAACGCAGGCGACATGGCTGGGGTCCTCCGCGTCGACGTCGTGAGTGCACAGAACCTCGCACCAGCAGTCTTGGGCAGTCTGCTCAAGTGGACGTCAAACTACTCAAACCCGTACGTTGTTGTGTCGCTCGCGACCCAGCAGTTCGTGACGACATCGCAGAACCAGACGCTCAATCCGACGTGGAAAGAGCTCGGCGAGCTCCACGTCCCGCTCCCGTCTGAGCAAGAGGTTGTGCAGACAATGGGACTCCTGAGCGCGAACGCAAGCGGCACGAAGCTCAGTGCCGACCAGTACGCGCTCGCTGCAAAGAAGCTCGGAACCAGCGGCGGCTACCCAGTCAAACCAACGAGTGGTACGCGGCGACAGTACCAAGCATGCTCGCCAGAGCTCCTCGTTCAAGTCTTCCACCGCAACGAAGACGGCAAAGCAGCTGCTGCATCAAGCGCACCAGCTGCACCGGAAGCGCCACAAGACAAGCTCCTCGGCAGTGTTGTTGTGCCGCTGCTGCCGTGCCTCATGGCATCGTCGTCGTCGCACCGCGCGTGGTACGCACTCGCAGACGAAGACCACCGCGACGCAGGGCAGATCCAGCTCGCACTGCAGTTTGACGTCGGTGGCTTAGCGCCTATCAAAGGCGACATGATCCGCCTCGCAGGCTTTGGCGGCATGGAGTACTACTCGAAAGTCGTACCTCCCGGTGTGCGGCTCGAAGTCGTCGAGACGTACCAAGACCAAGTCTTGGCAATGTACAAGAGCATTGAAGGCTGGACGCTCTCGTTCGAGTTCCACCGGAACCTCGTGCACGTTGTGCACCGGCCATCGATCTTGCAAGAAGCGAGCTCGCAGCTCCAGGGGCAGCTCACGCGCGTGCGGCAGTCGCGCTTGCTCCAGCGCGCACAGCGTCTGTGGCTCGCAGTGCCAGCAACACGGCGCCAACAGGCGCTCCAGACGTACCAGTTCACTGTCTTCTCAGGCGCGCTGTTCTACGAGACGCTCTCGAAAGGCGTGCACGAGACGCTGCAGCACGGCGTGCGGTCCGGTGTCGTGGCGTGCCGCGCAAACGGCAGCGACGCGTTTGGCAAAGTCAAGAACGAGTTTGTGCGCATCTACTGGTCCAGCAGTGGCACTGGCGCTCGCGGCGGCGGCGGCTGGTTCTACGAAGACACTGATGAACCAGTCGACTGCGGTCCAAAGCGCGCGCGTGGGAAGATCTACACTGCGTTCACAGTCGAAGACATTGAAGCCCAAGAGCGCGCGCGTGAGCGTGAAGCCCGTCTCGGTGTTGTTGGGATCTCGGGCTACGGCGACTTTGATGACGATGACGACGCGTTTGCCAATGACGACGATGACGGCGATGACGATGACAACGATGCCGACGCGTGTCCAGAGCAGCTCATCTGTCCGATCACTGGCTGCCCGATGGTCGACCCGGTTGTTGCAGCCGACGGCCACACGTACGAGCGCGCTGCAATCGAGCACTGGTTCTCAACGAGCGACATCTCGCCGCTCACGGGCATGCACATTCCAACGACGCAGGTGTTCCCGAACTTTACGCTGCGCAAGCTTTCAGAGGAGTTCCAGAATGCGCGTCGCCGCTCGCCGACGAGCCGATCGCGACGACACTGAATGCAACACGAATGAGCACTCAAGCAGCGCTGCGAGTGTGTGAAGCAATCAACTGGCGAGGCAATCGGTCGATCTATCGCACGCACAGCAGTGCTGCTGCTGCTGTTTCTATTCAGCTGCTCAGAGCACATGACCAGCCATTTGTACGCAGAGAAGAAGAGTGAAGTAGTATGTGAGCACACACGAGCGCTGCGCTCTTGCTGTCGCTGTCTGTTCGTGCATCTTGCAGCACAATGCGGCAGTGGTCGAGAGGTGCGCACTGGTGGTGTGTCTAAAATATAAGCGTTTCCATTGCACGTCGCTTGCGTCAATCTGCGTGTGAGACGGCGTCGTTGTCCATGCAGAGAGAGCGACGTGGAGCAAGCCTCGTGATGTCATGACGTGGCAGTCAGTGCAATTCGGTGAGCCATCTTGCCAATGTCTCGATTGTTGCAAATAGATTTGAATTTTCTTACACATTTTACCAGGAACTACTAGAATCATTAATCGCAGCAAGAGTGGATCTTGCAAATGTTCAGCAGGTTCATTTCCAGACTCGCCAGGTGCAATGCGCACCTCAAGCGCCGCTGGCGACAGCGCTGTGAGCAGCAGCGCGTGGAAGCGCGACGTACAGCTCCTCGGTCTTGTGCTGCTGGCTTCGACGCTGCTACTCGCTGTTGCGCTCTACGTGCTCGTGGTCTCGGACCTCAGCGACGCCGAGTGGGCACAGCTGCGCCTGCCGACGACGCTCCAAGCCGCGCAGCAGCTCGGCGATGCGCTCAAGTCGTTCGCTGCGCACTCGCACAAGAGCTTGCTGCTCGCGCACATGTGCTGCTATCTGTACTTGCAGACGTTCGCCATCCCTGGCACTGTGTTCTTCAACTTGCTCGGCGGTGCGCTCTTTGGCATCACGCTCGGCTTCCCGCTCTGCTTGGCGTACAACACGCTCGGGTCCGTGTTCATGTACTTGCTCTCGAAGCACCTCGGCAAGCGCGCAGTGCTCCATGTCTTCCCTCTCAAGCTCGCACAGCTGCGGACCATGATCGACAGCCACAGAGACGACCTCGGGCTCTACATGGTCTTCCTCCGCGTCTTCCCGTTCACCCCGAACTGGTTCATCAACTTGGCGTCGCCGCACCTCGACATCCCACTACCGCAGTTCGTGCTCGGTCCGCTTGTTGGGCTCATTCCGTACAACTTTTTGAGCTGCAAAGCTGGGCTCTTGCTCAGCGAACTGCGCTCGAAAGGCGACATCATCGACACTGCGACGACGGTGCAGCTCATTGTCGTTGCGCTCGTTGGTGCAGTGCTGCTCCCGCGACTCAAGCGACGATTCGCTACACCGCCAGCGACTGTGCCAGTTGCGTCGACAAAGCAAGACTAGCAATCGAGCGAGTGCACGTGGCGCTCGGATCGACTTCATGCATACGCTAGCAGCACAGCTCAGGTATCCGAGCATATACACTGTAGGAATCGTTTGCGAGTGTGTTCGTCTATGTTGGAGCTGCTGGTGCATGTATGTGCTGGAGCAAGTTGCTACTTCTTGATTGGAGTCGTCGTTGATGCGATCGACTGCTGGTACTGCTCTTGCAAAAGGGCGATCTGTGCGCGCTTGAGTGGGAGCTTGAACGCCGCTGCGAGCACTTCCTCTGTCTCGACCTACACACATACGTTCACATGAGCATGCCATGAGTTGCGGATTGCGCATTAAGAACAGGGAGTGCTGACGCCAGCGCACCTTGTTTGGGAGTTCCCGAAAGAACTCCATGATGCCTTCAAACTTGATCGCAAGGAGCGTCTCTATCGCCGAGCAATAGTAAGTCGACACATGAGTCTTCTGCTCTGCAAGCAGTCACGTCGAGTCAGCCGCTACTGGCAACATCACATCAGTATCTCATAACTCACTCTGCGAGACCTTGAGAAGCGCGAGTGCGACACGAAAGATCACTTTCCAGCCCTCATACAGGAACATATCCCAGACGCGCGTGACGAACTCGAACGGGAAGTTGTACGTAAAGAGCGTGATGAACCACTGCGTGAGGTACATCGTCGGGTGGAGCCCTTCAACTTCGAGGTGCTTCGCGACGAGCGGCATGAGTTGGTGCATGAGCTTCTCAAAGACAAAGATGAGCTCGGGGACCTTCGGCATGCGCGGTCGATAGAGGTTCGCGAGGTCGTAGCGCTTGTGGTTCAAGCACGCGACCAAGTGCCAGAACGACTGCTCCTCTGGCATGTAGCTCAAGAACATGGCCGAGAGAAAGCCCATGCCCTGGCAGTACCCGACTTCAGGGTCATGCAGCGAGTACGCACGCAGTACGTTCATGAGCGCACACTGCCCGAGCGACGAGCGCTCGTTGAAGAGGTAGTGCTTTGGGAACGTGCGGCCAATGTCCCGCGCAATCGTCTCTTCGCACGGCGCGCTCTTGAACTGAAGAAAGTCGTGGTAGACGCCGGGGTTGTTGATCAGCATCTGCGTCGAGCCAGCGAGGTGGCACCACACGCGACCCCGCAGCGCCTCTGGGATGCCTTTGCGAATGCGCTTCTTGAGCATCGCTGCGTTCTTTAGCTGGCACCTGGGCGTGTCACCAAGGCATGTACTGAGCGATCAGTCGACGGTATCGAGCGAGGTGGTGCTCAAGAGTGGCGTCACGATGCAACCAACGAAGCGCAGTACGCACACTTCCCAGTCCTCGAGCTGCTTGCCGATCATCTTGACCCACTTTTGCGTGCGGCGGTTCTCGAGCCACGCGGCGTCACTCTTCTGCACACTGTCGTGTGAGCCCATGTTGTAGCGCCTGGATCAAAGCAAGCATTGCATGGTCAGCCATGATGTCAACTGCACTCGTGACAACGAAAGCACAAGATAATTCGCACTTGTCAGTGATGAGGAAGCCGTAGCGGTCGATCGGGAGCATGGGGAACGCAATGGGCGACGTTGGGAGCGAGCCGACACCATCATGCTCGTCTTCGTGTTGCTGCTGCTTCTTGAGCGCAGTAGCGTCTGCACTGCTTGCTCCAGCTCCCTCTGGAGTCACCACTTGGACGCGCAAGCTCTCGAGCTGCACTTGCATTGCGACTGGTGTGTGCGTCGCGCGCTGCGCTTCTTCCGTGCAAGAGCGCGTGCGTGGTGCGAGTCAGACAGATGTGCGTGTTCACACGCCAGGTGCAGTCGTAGCAGCTGCAGAAGTAGCTGTAGCTGTAGCAACTCGTTCACTGTGCGCTATTGACCTGCGTCGCTCGCATGCTTTGGTCGGACTTGGACTTGGACTTGGACACGTTCTTAGCGAGCGACAACGTTGGTGACAAGAGTGACTCGAGCGAGCGGCTATGAATAGGCGGATCAGAAGGGTTGTGTGCCGCGCAATGTTGAAGTGCTGAAGTGCTGACTGGCTGTCTTTGCTCTGCTTGGAGAGAACAACAAAGCACAAAACCAAGCAACGCAGATGTGCTTGCTCGACATGTTAGAAGAAGGTAGTGGTGGGCGGCAGTGTCCTAGTGGGTCGAAGACGCTGGCTCGCGCGTCGCGGCGGCGCTCACGCTGTTGGTACATGCGGAGCACTGAGATGGCTTCTTCTTTCCTCTCACTGTTCTTCTCGTTCCTCGTCATCAGCGTTGACATCATCAGTCTGACTCGCTTGCAACCCGCTCGATCTCGATCTCGGTTGCTTGCTCCATTGTGCCGGTGCAACTGCAAATAGCAGATAGATGCCCATCAGCACGCTCGTTGCCAACACGCCGCGCACATGTGTAGGTTCACACTGGCTCAGACGCTGGTTGGCTGGCTGGCAGCCGCCCAGTAGCCAACGAGCTAACACGCATGCGCACACACAAGGTCGAAGAGCAACAACAGGCGAACCGTACATCGTGCTGACTCGATGCCGCACTGCAAAATGGACGGGCTCGATTGCGGATTGCGGAGACCAGCTCTCTGTCGGACTCTCTGTCTGACTGACTGTCTGACGATGAGTTGGTGGCGTTGGTGTGCCTCCCACGCAGTGACATGCACCATTACTCGCTTGATACTGGGCTGTGCTCATACTAGTAGAGCTCTGGTGTGTGAACGAGGAGGAGGTAGAACAGTCCTGCCTGCCTCCATTATTCGCTCGCACACTTGCTCGAGATAGTGCAAGGAGGACCAGCGGAACAGAGGTAGTGGATCGTCAGGACGCGCGCGCGACAAGCTGCTCGCTAGAACACACTATGCATCTAAGTCCAGTGTCGTCCCGAGCTGCTGGCGTCCAGAGCTTTTACGCGCAGACATGTAGCAAGTCAAACGCGCCGAGCCTCTGCGAGACAACACCAGCGTGCACACACACATGTTCACAGCTGCGCCAGGGCAGGGTGTCCATGTGTGCATGTGGCGCACACACACCGGATGATAGATTGATTGATTGTTTCCCAGGCTTGCCGATCCCTGTCATTCGCGCCCGCTCTCTTGAGCTCTCTCGAGTGACCGACCGATCCTCTCTTGTGCTCGGACTCAGGACAGCGTGCAGCAGCTGTGCTGCAAGCCATATCTCACATAGACAACGAGCTCTGGCTCGCGCATTGCGTCACGGCGACCAGGGGTGCCAGCTTGGATGCGGACTCGGACTCAGACACTCAGACTCGAACGCAAAGCAGGTTCTCATGGCGTTGGCTAATGTGCTGAAGTGGTCGAGCGCCACACAGCTGGTTTCCGGTCGAGCTTTCTCGCTTTCTCCTCGATCGCAGCGTCGCAATGTCGCGCCGTCCTGAACAGATCGATGGAGTGCTTGGCACCGCCGCGCAGATCGCAGCAGAGTGTGCTACTATCAAGAGCTCCTCGACTCGAGGACTTGCAGGTCTTGAGAACTCCCAGACTTGCAGGTGTTGAGGTCTTGAGGTCTTGAGGAGGTCTTGAGAACTCAACTCTTCAGACCGGCAGCGATCTGTCAAGTGCCCCAAGATGTAAATGGCGCCAGGAAACTCATGCCTGTGTGTCTGCATGCGAGCGAGTGAACGCAGAGCATGTTTTACCGTGGCGACTGCTGAGGTCCTGCTTGGCGCCAGGATCAGGATCAGGGTCAGCAGGACCTGCGACGGCCGTCGCTGCGCACGCGATGGATCGCGGTCAAAGCAAGCTGCGAGTTGTGCGTTGCAAGCTGCGAGCTTCGAGGTTCGAGCTTCGAGGTGCTTGCTGGTCGTCGCGGTGCCGCCGTCTCCTTGTTATGCTATGTCGTTCTCAGCGCTTCGCGCCAGCGTCCCCAGTGTGAAGTGCCCTTGCTTGCCCTCCGCCCTCGCAACGACGACGACGACAACAACGACAACAACAGCGACATCGGAAGAGGAGGACAACGAAAGCGAGAGCGACAGACTTGACTTGAAGGAAATCGAAGGAACTGCTTGCTTGCCTCATGACGAGACTGGAGACAGACAAGGAGCAACCGAGCAAGGTGGCAAGGTGGTAAGGCGGTAAGCGATCGACGACGATGACGCCGTCGTTATGTGAGCAAGAGGCAAGCTCGGACATGAAGCAAGCAGCAAGAGGCAAGCCGCCGCAATGTGTTCATTCGTCGTGCAAGAAGGCGTGGTGGTGGTGATTGTTGCCGCGTCGCGCGCAAAGTGTCAAGCGAGCGAGCCGCTGTGTCCAACTCCATTTCGGACGCCTGCGAGGCATCTGCTGCTGCGGTCTTGGAGCGAGGAGCTAAGCTACAAAAGGAGCAACTGCGCTGCACGACCTCCGTGTGCGGCGAGCAACAGCAAGCGAAATCAAATCATGTCGGTTGAAATTTGTGTCTGATCTTGCAAGTGTGCATGCTGCGAGGTCGAGATGCCGAGGAGGCCGGCGCGCATGTGAAAGCCTAACAGCAACGACGACGACAACAACAAACAGCTCGCAAGACGTGCAAGCGACTCGCTGTTCATGCTCGAGCTGCCGAGCTTGAGTCGAGAGTCGAGAGAAGCTCGAGAGAGGCTCGAGTCGGTTCTTGTAAGGACCCTTTCTTTGCGCGCAACAGGTAGGGCAAGGGCTCAGGACCCTGTTTCCCGACTCTTGACGTTTGTATGCGATGTGTTGGATTTTGCGCGCTCGAGCCTGCGAACGAAAAGCCGGCAGCGCTGGCTTTTGAGTAGAGAACGCTCAGTGTGGCCGCATCCATCAGCCGGCTCCCGCCTCGATTCCGGCTATTGGGGCTCGAATGGCCGAGGCAACAAGCCTGCCTTCAACGCACGCTGCTGCTGTGGCCATGCCATTCCAGCTCTTGCGCTCGCCCCCGCACGTGCTCTCATACACATACTCATTCACACTCATGACGAGCATGCTGGCGCCACCACCGTCCCCGACAGCGACAGCGACAACTGCAGGCTTCTATCTCGACACCATGGCAACAGCCACGACAGTCACAGAGACGACAGCGAGCGCGTCGAAGAAGCGCCGCCGCAGCATCGAGCCGGTCGACGACGTCAAGATCCTGACGCTCCCGCTCGCACTCAGCGTCGTTGCAGCGGCCGTCACAGCAACAGACAGCGACCCAGTCGAGAGCGCGTACGAAGCGAGCTCACCGACGTCGCCAGCTGCGCTGTCGAACGAAGACAGCAGCAGCGCCGAGGCGTCCGAAATCCTCGGCCGAAGCCTCATGGGACTCTCGCTCCAGCTCAAGCTCAAGATGATTCTCATGGAGGCGTGGGCGTCCGACATGAACAGCGTCGTGATGGAGCGCAGTCTCTTTAACATTGCAAAGGAGCTCGCGATCTTGCACGAAATGGGCGTGTACGAGGAAGACACGTGCGTGCGGTTCCTCCAGCTCGCGCGCAACCGCATGGTGCAGCTCCTGGCGCAGTCCGAGCGCCGCGAAACGATACAGATGGAGGCGACGCAGATGTGGACCATGGCGCAGATTCAAGCGCAGGAGACGATGTACGCACGCACGAGCGACACGAGCGAGAGCGAGTTCCCGTTGCTCACAGGCTACGATGCGTCAAGCCGCGACATCGCTGTGTTGTGGAAAGCGATGGTGATCGCAAAGGACCGTGGCGCGCAGCTCTGGCACGAGAACAAGCCAGAGGAGGCGCTGCCGTTCCTCGTCGCGGCCGACTCGTACATGAAGCGCTTCACCCTCAAGTACCAGCGTCTGAAGATCGACCACGCGATGCTTGACACGTTCCAGCCGTTCGCGACTGCTGCGCCATTGTCGTCGCCACGAAAGCGCAAGACGACGAACCGCGTGTCGTTTGTCGACGAGCCTGAGGTCCTCGGCGTCGCGGACTCGAACGTCGACCGCAGTCCGATCAACCCGACGAAGCCGTCGAAGCTCGAGTCGCTCCTCCTGCGCACGTCGCGCGAGTTCCCAACGCCGCCTTTCTAAGCAGAACTCCCATCACATCACATCCCCATGCGCTCGTGTCAGTGGCGAGAAGAAGCTGCAGACACACACATGCGCACACACAGACACAGACTTAAGTTATTGGTACCATAGGCAATGCCAACGCTATTTATTCGTCCTCTGCCAGCTCAGTTCCATTGCAACGAGTGACGGCGTCCGTCTGGGCACGGTGCGCCTCCATGTATGGGGAGAGATGGCCTCAAGTGAGTACGAGAGATGTCGTCACGTGTGCGTTCGAGTGCAAGTGAATGGAAAGGATGGAAGGCGTCTATTGGAGGATGCATGTAGGTGGGTGTAGCTGTATGAGGTGGTGGTTGTCTGTCTGTCTGGTAACAGCAGTAGAAGATGCCGGCATCTCTGCGCTGCTCTTTTACATGCTCTTCATCTTCCAGAGCTTGAGCTTGAAGCCAAAAAACTCGGACGCCGTGGACGAGAACGCCGAGAGCACCACGACGCGCGTGATGTTGTACAGCAGCGGGTTCATCGTGAGTCCCGACACCTTGTTTGGCGAGTTCAACTCCTACAGACAAGCAAACAGTTAGTCTCCAAGTAACCAAGCATCGCAGCAGTTAGACTCGCAACAGCAGCTCGTCGTACCTTGAGCAACTTGCTAGCGAGCTTGAGCACGTTGTTCGACACAAGGAGCTTCTCTTTCTTGTGCGGCTTCACGAGCAGTCGCAAGTACACGTTCATCTGAACGCCAGCAGTCAGTAGTCAGTAGTCAGTCGTAGACAAGCAACACCAGACGTTAGCAACCCGACAAGACGTCCTACAGTGAAGCGTCCAGCCACTCGTCCAATCCGTCAAGATGCACATATAGACGAACCTGCTCGGTCAGGAGCAGCGACGTGTTCTGGTACTTCTTGTTGATGTTCGACCCGAGCATCATGAAGCGCAGCATGAAGATACTGTCGCCATACATACACACTCTCGCGTCAGTCCACCGAGTCCATGCATCTCATGTACAAGCAGCAAGCGCACATACCTCGACAGGAGACACCACATCGTGACTTCAACGTGAATGAGACTCTGCTGCTGGATCCCGCCCGAGCCTTCAGACACGGCTTGCATGCCCATGACCACGAGCATCACGAGGTTGATCAAGAACGACGTCGACACGATCTCATCGGCGGCGCGCTGACGACCTTGGCGCTTGAGCCACGTGCGGCCGCCGCGCAACGCGATCCACGCTTTGATGTTCACGACGTTCTTGAGGCGGAAGTGCGGCAGCTTCATGAGACGCGAGCGCCGCGACGACGTCAGCGCAGTGAAGCACTTTGCGTAGCTGGAGCAAGGAGCAACAAGTAAGAATGAATGTGAGAGAGAGAGTGAGAGAGATGGTCACGTACGAGCAGAGGACTCGAGCCAAAGCAGCAGAGTACTCACAGGAAACGGCGGTGGTACGTCACTTCCGCGTCTGCGAGCGCCGAGAAGATCACGAATGCGAGCGAGTAGGTGCAGAGCATGCATGAGAGTGCGATCAATGCTGCGCCAAGGTCAAACGCTTGTGCTTGCGCGTACAGACGAGCGAGCGACAGCACGCGAGGCATGCGCGTGAGCCACTGTAGGAGCACACACACAAGAGCAGCACATGTCAGTCTCGTGCATTTGTGTCTTGACGTCCAGCCACAGCAAGAGAGAGCGCATGTTGCGTACGTAGATCACTTCGAGCGGTTCTTGCACGCGACTCAGGCACTCGGACTCCTGGCACTTGATCACGCCGCGCAGGACGATCGGGACGAGCGACAGTGTCAGCGCTGCAAGCTGTGCGATCTTGCGGTACGCCATGCGCGGTGGCGTCGCTTTCACCTGCAGGCACACACACACAGTGTTGTCAGCGCTTTACGACCTTCACAGCGCCACATCGCACATGGTGTACGTACTTTGGCGAGGATCGTGTTGCGCAGCTCTGCAATGGACATCGCGCGCTTCTTCGGCTCGCCGTTCTCCCACACGCACACAGTCACGCGGCGTCTCGCGAACGGGTCGGCGCTCTCGCGATCAAAGTACGAGCGCGGTGTGTGCGGCGTCCCGAGGCTCGGCGGGAACTACACACGATAGACAGACAAGCGCATCGACAGCGAGACAGAGACAGAGACACACACACAGTGCAGTAGAATGCTTAGAGTCCGTGTTATCGCACACAGACAGCAGCAGCAGTAAAGCAGGATGCAGAGATGGATGAGAGCGTACACCGAGTGGCGATGGCGCAGGCGACAGTGCAGCAGACGGTGCAAACATGTTGGTTGTAGGCGGCGCCTCATCGTCCGACGACGACGAGTTCCCGCTGTCTTCTTCGCTGTCGGTGCTGTCCGAGTTCTCGGACTCGGCCAAGTCTGAGCCAATGCCAGAGCTCGCACTCGAGAGCGTCGAGAGCGACGGCACTGGCGCCGCGCGGTGCGGCGGACACGCGTTGCTACTGCCGCTTGCTTTTGTTGGCGACACGAGCTTTGCGATTGCAGGCTCCGCGTCGCCAGCTTGGAGCGTACTCGTTACGCGACCGTAGCCGATCGCAACGAGCGCGAGCAGCACGACTGGGAAGACGACTTCGAACGCGTTGATCGTCGACATGGTCTTCGGTCGCAGCACGTAGATGCAGATCGCAAGGACATGGAGCAGGTACATCGCTGTTGTGACTTCGTAGAAGAATGGCTACGTCCGCCAGTACAGCCAGCGAGCATAGTGTGAGTACAAGACCAAACACACAGCAGGAGCAGAAGCGCGTTCAAGGCGCACCTTTTGCTTCCAGAACGACGCGTGGAACGGCACAAAGAGCACGCGCTTGATGCCTTCTTTCACGAGCTTCTTGTCGTGGTTCGACGGCTTTGTGTGGAAGAACGCCGAGCTGTATGCAACACGAGCAAGCTGTGTATGAGCAACTCGTATGACCTGTCCATGACCATCACAGGTGCAGAGACGTACCCTTTGATCACGTCAAAGTCAATGAGCTCGCGCGTGAGGTGCATGTCGCCTTTCATGCGCGACTTTGCTTCGTCCGGCGACTCTTTCCGCGATCCCATGCGCGCGTAGCGATTCGACATGCGCTTGGGGCTCGACCGCGGCGAGCTCATGGCGAACTCGTCTTCCATCTCTTGGCACGGCATGCAGCAGCTGAATCAGCGATGTGTTGCGCTCGAGCTCGCACAATGGCAAGTGACTGGCATGCACACGCATGCACGCAGCAGCAGTAGAGATTCATGAGCAAGATGCGCGGCAAGTCCATCGAACAGTGGAGAACAAAGCACGTCGCACCTCGTTGCTGCGTGTCTTTTCGCGTTGCTGCTGCTGGTGGTGGTGGTTCCAGCCGCAAGTACTCGAGCAATGTGCGTGTGCTCGCTGGAATTGCTCGTGCTGCTGCTGCTCCTGCTGCTCGTGAACTGCTCGTGTAGTGCTCGTCGCGCGCGCACCAGTGAGTGGATCAACCCAATCACTCGCTTGCTTGAGCGATGATGGCGATGATGTCTGTGATGTCTGGGTCCAGCGCTTGTCGCACGACGAAGCAAATTCCAAAGTGAGCTCAAACAAAACTCTTTTTCGCGCGACGGGGCGCCTCGCGACGAAACGACATTCGATTGTTTATATGGAACGTGACGACTCGAGTTGAATCGAGCGCCAGATCAAGAAGCTGGACGGACGCATGCGTGCGATCGCAATCAACCAAGTCAGTCGCGCCGACGCGAGCACGAGCATGAGCTCTTGCTGCTGCTGGTGGCGCAGAACTCCAAGCATATGACTACTAAACGCCCGACGCAATGATGCCAACGCAACGTGTGGCGATCCACGACTCTATTCATTCATGCACACACGCGACTGCCGTGCTACAAACTCCGTGGCTTGAGATGCCGCGCAGCAGCGCGTCGACGGCGGAACCAGAGCGCGAGCAGCAGCGCAAGCGCAATGAGCGTGGCGAGGTGCACGGCAAACAGCAGTGGGTTGGTCCAGAAGCCGCACACAATGCCTTTCCAGCCCTACACAACCACACCCGCCACCACATACAGGTCAGTGTGTATGTTTGCATCCCAGCTGCCAAGACTGGCCACTCAGCTACACATACAGCAACACGCACGGACCTTGATCTCGCGCGACTCGAGCGCATTGCGGCCGTACTGGATCTTGAGGAACTCGGGCACAGCGTGTGGGACAAACTGCTCCTGCGTCATGTGCACGCCGTCGGGTACGAACACGCGCTGTTTCTTGAGCGGAAACACTGACGCGTACGGCACGCAGCCGCCGCAGCACATGTGGTCTGTGAACTCCTGCAGCCCTTCCGAGCAGCAGAGCAGGCTCGAGTTCCCGTCGTAGCCAGGCGGCACGAGGATGTCGTTGCGCTTCGCGGCGACCTCTGCAGCGCTCACTTCGACGTACCAGTAGATGTCGACCCACGTGCTCACGTCGTTCATGTCGTAGACGCGAATGCACGGGTCGTGCATGTACGGGTCGGACCAGTAGAAGTGGTGGTTCTCCGTGTCGTACGTGATCTTGACCTTGTGCGGAATGTAGTCCGAGCGGTCGTACGCCACGAGTCCGACGCTCGCAAACTCGCTCTTGAGCGCGGAGATCTCGCTGCACGTCGCGTTCATGACGCCGAGGTCGACGTCGTACTCCCATGGAATGAGCCCTGCGTCGCGGTGCACGCCCAGTAGTGTACCTTTGTCGAGCCAGTACTCGACGTCGTTCGCTTTGAGGATCGCTGTTGTCTTTGTAAGCAGCACCGACATGTGCGCACGAGTGTCGCACTTGCTGTACACAAAGCGCAGCGCGTAGATGCTGCTGAAGAGTGCGAGCGCAAAGAGCGCGATGCGCGACCACGGAGGCGACGCGCGCGTATGCGGAGACGTCGCTCGCGCAACACGCTGCGGGAGCATCTCGCTTTGTGCTGCTGATGCTGATCTGGCTGTGCTTGCAAATACTCCCTTCGATGGCTTGTGTGGCGCACATAGGTTAGTCAAATGACACGAAGAGACGCGAATGTGCTCATAGCTTGTCTCGACTTCACAGCCTCACGAACGCCTGGCATGCTGCGCAGGCTTTTTTCGAGCGGCGGTGGTGGAAGTACTTCGCCGCAGAGTAGCAGCACTGCTGCTGCTACTGCTGTGTCTGCAAACACATCCACTTCAGCGATCGATGCACTCAAGAGTGGCGACGTCTCGCATGCGCCGCGAGAGGACACGTCTGGATTCCCACAGCTTGTGCTGCGTCTCGACGACTTTGAAGGTGGCGATCGTGCATGATGGCACGCATGCACTCACAGACACCCAAGTGCATGCACAGACGCTAACGCTCTGTGGATGTGCACCAGGTCGACTGAAGAGCACGATCAACACGCTCTCGCGTCACTGCCAAGCGATCACAGGTGCGCTCACTCCATCAGCTGGAGCAAAAAGATCAACGAGAGATACTCATGTGCACTGCGCTGCTGCGTACTCAGAGGTGTCGTTCGCGTGCAAGAGCCTCGAGAGCGGACTCCCAGACATGTTTGGCATCACCGAGTCGCACCAGCAACACCAACACCAGCAGGTCATAGTCGCAGCATGAGTTCGTGTGTCCTATCTGTGCGACTGAGTGCTCATGCTCTGGGTTCTTGGCCACCGTCGCGCTGCAGGAGCAAGACACGGCTGCAAGTAGCTGGATCCCGCTCGTTGCAGAGTTCCGGACGTCTACGATCGCACCACTGCAAGCGATCTTGGCGGAGATTCCTCAGCTCAAGGTGCGCTCACGCTAGAGCTCAAGCGATCAGACATCACGACCAGAGCGCCTCTGGCAGGCTCGCAAGACACTTGCACGTGTGCATTGTATGTTCTACTCACTCACTGGCTTGCTCAGGTCTTTTGTGAGCACCGCAACAGCGTACTTGCAGTGAAAGCTCGGTACGACAAGAAGATCGACGAGATCCAGTCCACGACGCGATACGAGAGCGCGCGCTTGCAGCGGGTACAACGCATTTGCTTCAGCTCCTCTGCGCTTGTTCTCGCTTACACACATGCGCTCACAGATGCATCGATGCTGCTGGCGATGCTGTCCTCATGGCGTCCTGGCCTTAGAACCGCGCCAAGCAGATGGCAGCAGCGCTTCGGTTCAAAGAGATCGACGACAAAGTCCGTGCAGACATTGCGCGATTGCTTGCGCGAGACCTCGGCGACTTGCTCGGCGACTCGATTGAGAAGGTCTGTTCACTGGTAATTGAGCGCTGCGGACGTTGTGACTCACACTGATGCGCTGCTGCATCATCATCCTCACCCTGCAGACCCTTATGGATGCGCAAGCGCTCGTTGCAAAGCGCCTTGAAGCCGACGCGCACGCGCTGCGTCAGCACATTGACGCGTACAAAGCGACGCGTGCGTGTACGAACCCCGACACACCGTCGACTGCAGTGTCACTGGACACCAAAGCACCAGCGCAGCCAGAAGAGCGTGGCGACTCGGAGGCTGACGAGAGCAGCGACGCTGTGAACCAAGCGCCGCTAGAGCTCGCACCACCAACTGACGTTTTGACGCCAGTGGTCGCAAACATCCAGATCCTGCCGCAGCACGTCTTGAGCGAAGAGCACAGCATGTGTCCACGCAAGAAGCACGTGTACGGCACGCGGACGTGGAACCTCCATCGCCACATCAAAGACTCCATGGCGACTGGTCTCGACGTGACCGAGTGCATTCAGCTCCCTGACGGGTACGCGCTCGACGAGTGGGTCGCAGTGCACGTCATCGACTTCTTCAACGAGATCAGCTTGCTCTTCGGTACGATCTCCGAGTTCTGCACGCCCGAGTCGTGTCCGACAATGAGCGCAGGACCGTGCTACACGTACCTCTGGGCCGATGGCAAGCAGCAAGTCGCGCCACTGGCGCTCGCTGCGCCTGCGTACGTCGATCGACTGCTGAACTGGGTGCAAGACCAGCTCGACGACCCGAGTGTGTTCCCGCTCGATGGCGCATACACGAATCACCCAGCGTTCCTCCAGCACGCGAGTGTGATCTTGAAGCGCCTCTTCCGCGTCTACGCGCACATGTATCACAGCCACCTCGAGAGCTACGTCGCGCTCCACGCCGAGTCGCACCTCAACTTTTGCTTCAAGCGCTTCATCTTGTTTGTGAAAGAGTTTGAGCTCGTGGACCAGAAAGAGCTCAACGCACTGCGGAAGCTCATCCAGACGCTCACTTCTGCGCCATCGAGCCACCACCTTCGCGTGTAGTTCGTCTTGACAAGTATGGTCATCCTCTATCAGCCACTCGCTCTCGTGCTCGCTCTAGTACGGCGCTAAGACCGCAATTGCACACTCTCGCTCTTGTAGTCTCTTGTCCTCTTGATAGGCTCTCTCTCGCTCGAATGCTATCGCGATACCTCGAGAGAGAGCGCGGTCGTGATCTTCGAGAGCGCGGCAGCGACGTCAACCATGGTTGGACGCGCGTTTGCGTCGAATTGCCAGCACTGGTGCACAATCGCGTAGAGCTGCCGCAGACTCGAGTTGTCGTCTGTTGCGGCGTACAGAGGTCGCGAACCAGAGCGTGCGAGCTCGACGCACGTGTCGCCTGCGAGTCCAAGGAACGGATTCACACTCGCGCCACCAAGTGTACTGGTGTCGCTCACACGTGCTGATGGCGGCGGCTGAAGGAGCTCCCAGAGCACGATGCTGAAGCTCCACACATCGACTTTGTTCGAGTAGCCGTCGCCTGTGAAGATCTCTGGTGCAGTGTACCCAGACGAGCCGACTTCGTCAGTGAGCACTGGCTCGAGTCCTCGATGATGGACAACAGCGCTGCCGACGTCGCAGATCTACCGAATCCGTGGAGACACAGAGGTAAGCGAGAAAGAGAGAGAGGGCATCACAGAGTGAACAAGCGAGGTGCGTCGGTATCACAAACAAGCCGCGGGTCGTACCTTTGCGACTGGGAACTCGGACTCGAGCTGGTCGAGAAGGACGTTGTGGCTCTTGATGTCTCGATGCACAATGTCGTGGTCGTGCAGCCAGCTCAGTGCCTCTGCGACTTGGACAGCAATGCAGGCTTTCTGAGCGTACCATGAGGGGGTTGGCATCGCATCGCGTTAGCTCAACAACGATCGCGCATGAACAGTGATTGAAGCGAGTACCTGGAGGAGCGACACTCGTCGCCACGTCGCGTCGTGCTTCATGCAGCGCGCGAGACTGCAGCACGTACAAGAACAGCGTATGAGGTAGAGTCACGTATGCATGGCACTTTGCATTGCAAAGACGACGCCTTGCGTACCTTCCGCTTGGGAAGAACTCTGTGACGATCGCTAGGCGAGGTGCAAGGAGCACTCCGAGGTACTTGACAACATGCCGAGCTTCGCCGCGACTGCACTGCTCAAGCAGCTGGTACTCGTGCCGGAAGGTCGAGAGCACGCTCGGCGGTGGGAACGGATGTGTGTAGCTGAACACTTTGATAGCGACGTCGCGCATGTCTGCAGGACCATCTCCAGCGTGCACTAGACGTCCATGGTGTACGCTAGAGTGGACACCTTCGCCAACGCGGTCAAGGAATTGCACGTGCTCGGCTGAGAACTGCTTCAGCGCTGGATCTCGAGCAATCTCACTCAAGAGACGCTCGGAAGCAGCAGCGTCAAAATCTGGAGCACGCTGAGAGCGTTCAGCGCTGTCAGTGCTTTGCACTGATGCAGTCTCTGGTGCAACCGTTGCTTTGAGCTGCTTGCGCTTCGCGTTCAGAGCATCGGCAAAGTTCACTGGCAAGAACGATGGTCGTCCAGGAGCTTGTGATGTGTTGGTAGTACTCGACAGACTGGCGTTCGACACCAAAGGGTCGACGATCTCGGCGGCTCGCTTCACCTCGAAGCGTATGCGCAGCTTGATCTTCCCGATTTCGTACGGACTGAGAGCGCAGCGCTCGCCCAGTGATCGCCACACGGAGTAGAACGATGCGACCTCGTAGCTTTTGTCTCGGAACGGAAAGCACAGCTCTTCAGTCTCTCCGATGTGCTGCTCGACAGCGTCGCGTCCATGGTGCGTACAAGTCGCTGTCACTGCCACGACGACAGAGAAGAGTGAAGTGGATGCTGCTTGCTGCGGACGCTCGCCAACGGATGCTGCGGACATTGGCGGCGAGGGAGGATGTAGTACGCTGAGTTCGACAAGACTCTCGCTTGCTCGCCACAGCGAGTGATTCTGTGCATGCTGCACGGCTTTGACAGACTTGCGCTGCGAAGTCCCTTGAGTCTTCGATGTGAGCGTGATCGTAGCGGTCGGAATGAATGCGTGGCTGGCGCTCTTGGACAGACACGGGTTGACAAGGTCGAGTGCATGCAAGACCTCGACGCTCAAGTTGTACGAAGTGGAGTGTGATGCAGCGATAGCAAGCTCACGAGCCACTATGCCTCTTGACGTTTCGTTCGCATCGGTCGAAGAAGAAGAAGAGAGGGACGGCAGATCGAGGCACACAGGGACCACGGCATTCTTCTTGACTCGTCGAGTGCGGCTCTCCTTGAACGACCGGGATACGTTGCGGAGAAACCCAGCTCTCGCGTCACCTGGCGACGACGCTGGAGCTCTAGGTCGCACACGTGAGCCTCCACTCTTTGGTCGCACCAACGCAGCACTCCCAGTCGAGGTAGTAGCGTTCATCTCGCGCGCTCGTGTTGATCCGAAGCCATCTTCCAGTGATCTTCTCGCTCAGCAAATTTGAAGGACTATTAAAAATAGAAACCGATTGACCTTCAAGTTTAGAATGCACACCAGCAACAACAACAGTACATATAAAAATTGAGAGTCGAATAGACCTTGTTCGCGACCCTAGCTCAATCGCGCGCTGCGCCTCAAGCCGACATCTTGTCCTTGGTCAATGCAATCCTTCAGCTCATTTTGGTCGGTGTGACACGCTCTCACGAGTGTCGCATAGTCACTCCAGAGCGATGTGGCGAGCAACAAGCGATCTCTCTTTATCGCGCGCACGTCGTTGTTGCTGCTCGTGGTTTGCACCCTTCTCTGCAGCCGCTGTGTCGTCCACGAGTATGATTAGCAGCTCATCCTTCTCGCTGGCCGCTCACCGATACAGAATAGTATTGATGCCGCGGCAGACGAGCGCCGCGTCATCATGAGCTTCTTGACGTGCATTTGTGCTTGCTTGCCCCCCCCCCATCTCGTTTCATAGAAGGCTTTCGTCGAGGCAGTGTTGTGATCGGACATCACGCTGCGATCGCGCCATATCGCCATATCGCAGTGCAACAAACGGTCGCTCTGCAAGCGCCTGCTGTATCAGAGTAGCTCTTCGTCAGTAAAGTTGCGTCGCTTCAGTGTGGTTGTGTGCATCTGATCCTTTGCTGCTGGTGCTATTTCGTCTTATGAGTCAATGCTTGGCTATGGAACGCGATCCATATGATCACTTAAATCCGCACAACTGTGCTATGGACCGTGTTGTGTCAGTGTTAATTAGAGAGTTTTAGCAAGTCGTGCACGACTCGCCAGGCACTCAAATTTCTGAGAATCTCTGTGCCATATGATGGTATCAGGTTCGTCTTGTGTGCTCGCCACTCGTTTCGTTTCGTATCATACGAAAAATGCAGCGAGTTCTCGTGGTGCAAAGCATCTCACACACACAAACAGCAGCAAGAGCAGAGGAATGAGGCGATCACTGGCGCGACAGCAACTACTGATCAGGATGTACTTTGCTGCATGCCGCAGAGGCGACATCGCCAGGCAGAAGCGCCTTCGTCGCGCCCTTCGCCAAGAAAAACGCGAGATCATGCCGCCGTTGCAGCGATTCTCGCTCGCCTGAGCGACTGACGTCGACTGCGAGCACGACTTCCGCCTGAGCAAACAAAACATTTGCCGCTTCGCTCGTTGCCTCGGCCTCTCTGTTATCATCCGAACCAAAGAAAGAACTCGCGCGACTGCTACCGAGGCCCTGTGCATCTTCCTTTATCGTCTTGTGTACCCGTCGCGCTGGTTCACGCAGCGACGTACGTTTGGACGTTCACCAGCAGGCATGGGCAACCTCTTCTACTACATGCTCAACTACATTGTGAGTCGGTGCTTCGCTGCACTAGACGGCAACCTCGAGCGCATCAGCTCGCAGCTCAACACATTCGAGCACGCGATTAGAGCAAAAGGCGGAGAGGTCGAGCGAGTGTGGGGACTCATCGATGGCACTGTACGAGCGACCTGCTGACCAGGCGACGAACTGCAGCAGCTCTTCTTCCCAAAACTCCTCGATGCTTGGCTCGGCATGTGACGCCGCCCGCCTGCGCTTTGACGCAGGAGCGAGCTGGCTATCGACTCTATCAGCCACACTACATCAACACACATCTAGCATCAGAACTAGATCCATCACCACAAGCGCGACAAACAAACACATCGCACCGCTTTTCTGCTTGCTGCATGGCGTGTGCACCAGCGCTGGCGAGTTTTTCGAACTTCACTTTTGTTGCGACTTGCTGCTTGGCCTTTTGCTGTGCTGGTTCTTCTTGTAGCTCTTTCGCTTCTTCGAGCAGGTCGAGCTTCTCGATGTGCTCTTCAGTGGTGCCGCTTGCGGCTCTACTCTCTTGATCATAGCGGCCGTACCAACGCATAAGCGTCGGGAGGCGTTCCGAGCACCCACGCACTGTAAACGTACCGATCCACGCAGCGTTCAATCCGTCTGCGACGCGCTCCCACCCTGCTCCAACCGCGCCACGAGGCTCCATGAACGGTCTCACACGGCAGACCTCACGTAACAGCAAAACGTCCCCTTCGTCGCTGAACCTGCGCTTTTTGGTCGGCGTCAGCAGCTCGTCGTGCAGACCGCACTCCATGGTCTTTTGATCGTCTCGCTCGCTCGAGTAGTTCGTCTCCAAAGCAAAGGAGCGCGCGCAAAGGCGTGCGTGTCTCCTAGCCACGAATTGCTAAAGCGTAAACACCGCACGAAGCGGCTGGTAAAGAAAGAGCGACACAGCTTTGCGCACTTCGTGTCAAATCGCGTTGGTCACGAAAGTGCTAAAGCTCTCTATTGTCCGCACATGCGTGATTCGGTACGATTTTGTGTATGTTTGTGTATATATAGTATAGTCTGTGCTTCGCTTTGCACAGATGTGGTTTGTGTTGTATGTGAGTCGTGTGTGTTTGTTTTGTCGAGTAGTGGTTGGTGTGTCGTGTGTGTGCATCAATCGATCGACGGA
>JAASFN010000081.1:0-46600 GCA_023333795.1 Globisporangium rhizosaccharum
AAGTAGGCAGAAACAACAGCTCACTTCACATTTTACCATCAACAAGCAACCACTTCCAGCTCCACTCGTGCATCATCTGCATCTCATCTCAGCCACCTCAGCAACTCCGCAGCACACCACAAAGACCACACCACTCCATCTTTGCTTCCTCGCCCAGTTGTGTGATCATCACTCACGACTCTTCGACAAAGCACCGTCGATATCCGCTTAAGTGTGGCACCGATCCTTACAATCAATCACAGGCCACCATTGGAGCCCGTTTGCCAATGAAAGTGGTGCATGCGTGTTGACTGTGCAGATTTATTACCGCATTCTCTATGTAGAGCTGCACACCAAATGTGCCAAGGGTTTGGTTTTCTGTAAAAGGTAATAATCCTGCTTGTGATAACTTTTGAGAAGTACTCCATCTGCTGTGCCGCGCGCCTCGCAGGAACGCACACACCCGCGACGGATTGATTGTTGCAAAGCCACAAGACGGATAGACTCAGCTCAATCTACACGCTGTCGCGCATGAGCAAGGCGAATGAGATGCACACGTACGTCACTGCATGACGATTGTCACTGTCGTGCGGTGCCGCTTGCAGCGCGTGCGTGCACCCGAACGTGAAGTCCCTGGACAAGAAGCCCCGAACGCAACTTGTTTCAGAGCTGCTACGACAACAAGCTCGTCTACACGTGCGTCACTGCGAGCTCCACGCGCGTTGACACCATGCGCACAACATGAGCAGTCCAGTCGACGTGCACGCGACAAACAAGACCGCGAACCACGAGAAGCTGTCTTGATCGAGTCGAAGGAGGTCACCGGCGACGGGCACAGCGCTGCATTGTGCATCAAAGCGAGTGATTGTGTCGATCGAGAACCTGATCAGCGGCGTCGTGACTGGTACTATGAAGGACCGTGCCAGCGCGCGGGAGGTCGAGTGCCCGACCAAACTCCTTTGCAGCTGCGTCGCGCACGCGCTCTACTTGGCGATCGTTAACTTTGGACCTGAGCGGTCAGTCGACCACGGCCAGTGGTGCTTGACGCTGTGCTTGCCTGCGAATGGGACGAAGGAGGGGAGCTCACTCGCTGTGCGCTTTCAACTGCCATTTAGGAGGAGGTGTGCTCAAGATGACTCGTCCGAGACCTGGAGGCCATACTTCTTGTTCCCATTTGCTACTATGTTGGCGCTGACAAGGTCCCCCCAGCGCTTGATCCATCTCGCGGCTGTCTGTCGTTTTAGCGATCGTGTGCCTCGAGCTGGGACGGAGGCTCTCAAGCCAGTAGCGACGCATGTATGACTTGAACGGTTGGTTCCATGTCGCATCTGCAGGTAGGCTGACTGCCGTTGCGCGAGGAGGCACCTTAAGAAGAGTGCTGTTGAGAAGTGCTGGTGTGGCGAGGGCCACTCCGGTCTAGTGCCCGTTGAAATCGTCGAGGAGTAGGATAGGGATTTGCGGCGAGCAGGATCCGAAGTGGAACTTGAGAAAGTCGACAGTCAACCCACTATTCCACCATCCTGCCGCGCAATGAGTCAGTAAGAGGCGCAGTCAGTCAGGCAATCAGGCTGCCAGGCACACAGTCAATCGCGCAGCAGTCATTCTGAGGCACCCACGGCATACCCGCTCACTTTTAGCATTACCACAGATCTCCACCGAGAGCTCAGTGCTGAGAGAACCTACTTCTCGCCATACAGTCTTACCAAATCCTCTGCGTGTTTCATTTTCTTGAGCTGTTCGGGGATTTTTGACGGCGCCGTCTTGAACACGACGAAGGGTGGATAGCGCTGGCTGGTGGAGTCGCCGAGGAGCAGCAAAGTCGCGCGAGTCTTGCTTGCGCGGGCGCACTTTATCTAAACCGTCTTTGAGCCGGTCTTGGCTAGAGCCTTTGTGGAAATGTACTCAAGAAGCACGCTGGTACACAGAACATGGAGAAGGATGATTGTTCAGCTTCGCAGGGGCTACATCTCGCACACTGAACGTTGTACACACCTGTTTGGTCCGCGTTGTAGATCCGTGATACACCTAGCTCCAGAGCGGTCGCTTCGACTGTGGCAGCAACAGCGCCGGTGCCATCGGGACTGGTCTGGCACTGTCAAGTCGCAGCTCGAATGCTGAAACGATGACGTTCTCAAAAGCTGGCGACCCAACTCGGTGAGGCACTGAAACTCTTTACTAGACCTTAGAATCAAACATTGAGTAAAGTGGAATCTATTGAACACAAACATAAATACCGACCCGTTTATTCGATTGCTATCAATCGTATACGAATCGACTGGTAATTCGTATAAAACAAATTTATGACAATAAGAAAAGCCATTGATCAAATGAACGCTCTTGTCGAAATACAACAATCTATGAGCAACAGGAGCTGTCGACCCAATACAACCTATCACCTCTTCTTTGGCTGACAGTTTCCTTTTGCAGTGTTGTTGTCGTGTTATTGCAGAGCTTGCTCGGCATCACGACCAGACATGATGTTTTGTAGTGGTTCATGCTCTAATCGTACGATCAATCAATGTGAGTGTCGACTCGAGTATGATCAATGCACCGTGCTAGATACAGGCGACGCGGATACACTCTGTTGCTTGTCTCCTGCATTAAGACAGATTGGTTGTACTCCATTCCGTCAGTGCGGTCGTGTGGGTGGTTAGTTGTAAATGTAAAACACTACCCATATTAGCAATTTGTTCGCACCTAGTCGTTGTCAGTGGCAATCGAATAAAACGCAGGTATGATCATTACGACAGCAATCTCTAATTGCTCAGTTCTATACGATTGATGTTGTGCAATTTTAGTATAGCAACTCTTGTATTGCAGAATCAGATAACAAGATAACACCCAGTCCAAGATTTTGAGGTCTACTGCTCCTACGACTGTCACATCCCTCGCTTTCATCACTAGCATTGTCGTTGAGACTGGACGACCTTCTTCGCGAAGCTCGTTGACGAAGCGCACTAGCTCCTCCTCTTGCTCGTGCGTGAGTATTGTCGCTGTGCCTTTCGCTCGTAACTTCAACAACTCTCCTCGATTGGTCTGCTCAGCGTCACGCAACGTCTGCTGTCCGCGCCGCCATCCATACACTTCGTCCTCTTCGACCGTCGCGCTTGATCAGTTAGCGCTAGATAGGAGCGCTGTAGTGTCGCCTGCATCCCAGCGTCGTCGAGCATTGTGAGGACCGCCAACATTTTGCTCACGCTCTCGGCATTGAGCCGGTGCTGCGCGATGTGCTTTACGCTGCCGCCGAGACGCGGCCGTCCTTTTGGTGCTGTCTGCATGTCAGGCACTGAGCTGAGAGTGGAGTGAGCAAAGCGAAGAGCGAAACGCGTTGACAACCACTGGATGTGTACATCTCAATAAAGAAAACAGCAAGTTCAATTTTTGGCGATTTGATTGGCTGAAATTGGTGTGTACATCATAAGATAGCTCTACATAGAGAATGCGGTACGCACACTGATCGATAGAACTGAGCGTCTGCTTTCATTTCTAGTCAGCTAGAGATCCCAGATCCCAGAATTGACGGAATTATAGCTCAAACCTTAAGCTGAAAATCACCACAACGATCGCATTGCGCATTGACGTATTGACGTGGCAAGCAGAGCAACATCGTCCGTGACATGGCGAGTGACGCGCTCTTCTTCTCGGCTGTGCTCTCGTGCACTCTGGCTCCGCCAGCCTCTCGCACTCTCTCGCTAGAATAATCGGAGTAGCAAACTGCACAAAGCTGTTGGTAAAGGACATGCGTCATCCTCTTGTCGTCTCTCTCTTGTGTGCGTGTGGTGACAACTCGGTTTCGTGGTGTGAACTCGGACTCGTGCGTTGAAGGAACGCGTTGCGTGTCCAGCAGACTTGAGCAGTGTGGGTGTACAGGATCTTGGCTCGAGCCGCACTGACACTCGTCGTATTCGCGACCAGAGCCGCAAGTTGGGCATCGACGACTGCTGGTGCAGTGCCAGTGGTAGGCAGTCGGAGGTTGTCGATCCCTGCGACCGCAGAGCCAGCAGCACCAGTGGTCATTGAGTTGCTTTTGTACTGAAGCGTCACTTCATCGCCACGTGCACCGCAGCAAACGCTAAACTATCAACTCATGGCTGGAGTGATGCTAGAGCCATCTGTCACGTCTGTCTGCGCGGCCACAAGCGCCGCCACGAGCTGAGCTCGCCCCAGCGTTGCGCGTTCGAGCACTCTGCTATGGTTCTCGACCATGTGCTGCGAACAGAAGTACGTCATGACCGCGTGGTGTGCGCGCTTGTTGCTTTCGAGGAGCGTCTTGACGCTGCAGCGCTCGCCTCGTCTCATGGATGAACCGCACGACGTGGACGTGTCCAGCGATCACCGCTTGGTGCAGCGTCTTGCGCGCGTGCGGAATGGCGCCACTCGAATGAAAGAACTGGACGCACGCGAGGTGCCCTGCTGCTGCAGCGAGACCCACGAGCGTCTCGAGTCGCACTGCTGGACAGTACGGCAGGAGGTACTGCACGCACGCACGCGACGTGGCCGTTCGTCGCAGCACCGAGCAGTGCTTGTCCCGAGCATCCTTCGACGCGGTGCTCATGGAGATAGCGGACAGTCGCAACGTGTCCGTTCGATTGCTCGCGTTGTGCAGCCTTCTGTGCGCCTCTCGTGTAGGAAGCGCACAATCTCCAGGTGTCCATTCGCTGCAGCTTCGTCCATCGCTCGCTTTTTACACACTCCAATGCGGTTCTCATGGAGAAAGTGCACGACGTCAAGATGGGCGTTCGCCGCAGCGACGTCCATGGCATTGAGCGAGATCTAGTGACTCCCAAGTACGCGAGAATCGCGAGATGGCCATGCGTGGCAGCGACAGTGCCAGCAGAGAGCCACGTCACCTGTGCGCGATGGCGCTCAAATGCCCACTGCACCATGGTGACGTCGCCTTTCGCCACGAGTGTCTCCATGTGCTCGCGGCGGATCGAGCGACACGGTGCGTCAGGGAAGCCAGTGTAGATTGCGTCGAGCAACGCCATGTCGGTGCTATGTGCGACTGCGAAGCTGAAGATCCCGCGCAGCAATTCGCGCAGTACGTCGTGGAGCTCGTCGTGAGCGTATAGCACGCGGAGCGCATCGAGTGTCTGTATGTCACGCGCGAGCACTGCGTCTTACCAGAGTGCGATGTTCTCAGGCCAGAAGAGAAAGTGGCTCCCATGCTCGCAGCGCATTCGCTGCTTCACTCGGTAGACGCTGTATCGCACGCCGGTTGCGAACGCTGCGATGGCGGAGAAGAGACTGCGATCCGCGAGCACATGCAGTCGTGCTGCCATTTTCGTGCTGCTTGTCTTGCGATGTTGTGCTGGACGTATAAAAATGACGTATATAGTATATAATCGCTTTCCTCTCCGGTCACCGAGATACTAAGAGCGAACGATTCCCGACCACAAAGCGACGGACTGACCGACGGAACGAGAGCGAGAGGACTCGATCATCATCATCACCAGCATGAGCTCGCACGCGATCAGCAGCGCGCTCCGCGGCGGCGCGAGCCTCGCGATCCGTCGAACGGCGCAGATCACGCGTGGCGCCGCCGGCGGCCACCACCGCCCTCCACCGCCGCCGTTCGCGCGCATCGCTGCGCCGTCGCAGCCGCTCCACGAAGAAGCTGAGCTCGTGTGGAACGACGGCGTGGCGCCGGAGACGCTCATTGACTTTGACGCGCCGCACATCCCCAAGTACCAGGCGCTTAAGCACCTCGGCGTGGCGCTCGGCGGCTTGCTCACGCTCATGGGCGTCGTCACGCTCTACAACCCAGACTCGTGGCGACAAGCGGTGCGTTCGTCTGGTCCATCCTACCCCGCTCTCTTCATGTGGTTGCTTGGGACGCGAGCAAGCGACTGATTGACTGACTGACACGCTCATGCGAACATGTGGACGGTCATGTACATACAGGCGAAGCGCGGCAACAACCTGCCGGATCTGTCGTGGGAGCTCGGCCATGCGGACGAGCCAGAGGGCGAGCTGGACGAGTAACTACGTCGCGTACGAGCGAGTCTAGCGCTGTTCCGAGCAGACGCGCGCCACGCAGCAGCAGCAGACAGGAAGAGGAGCACGCGCTGCGTAACACTCAAGCAAAGCCATCACACCACCACGTTCCTCTGTTCATTCAACGCTTCGTGCGCTGTCTGACTATGTGTCTGACGGAGGAGAAGGGTCTGTCGGCGCCTAGTGCTCCGCAGTCGGGAGCGAGCGCTTCTCCATGATCGAGTCGATGATCCCAAAGTCCACGGCCTGCGCCGGATCCATGAACAGGTCGCGGTCCATGGCGTTTTCGATCGTCGCGAGCGGCTTGCCCGTGTGCTTGGCGTAAAGCCCGTTGAGGCTGCGAACAAGCGAGGATGTTGTGGCTGTCAGTCCACAGTCACACAAAGACTGCTGCTGCAATGCAAACACAGCGTACCGTGCACGGAGCTTGATGATCTCTTCAGCGTGGATCGCAATGTCGCTCGCCATGCCCTGCGCGCCGCCTGACGGCTGGTGGATCATGATCTGCCACACGCACCAAAGCACTCAGTCTCCAAGCCATTCGCTCTAATACTAGCACTAGCACAAGCCAAACAAGCAACAGCGCAAGACGTACGCGGGAGTTGGGGAGCGCAAAGCGCGCGCCGGGCGCTCCGCCTGCGAGGAGTAGCGCTCCCATGCTCGCAGCTTGCCCCATGCAGAGCGTGTTCACCTTGGGGTGGATGTACTGCATCGTGTCGTAGATCGCAAGCCCGGAGCTCACGACGCCGCCAGGACTGTTGATGTACATGAACACGTCTTTCTCCGGGTGCTCCGACTCGAGGAAGAGCAGCTGCGCTGTCACGACTGACGCCATTGCGTCGTTCACTGGGCCGTGCACAAACACGATGCGCTCCTTGAGCAAGCGCGAGTAGATGTCAAACACGCGCTCGCCGCGCGGCGACTGCTCGAGGACCATCGGTACAACCGAGTTCATGAACGAGTGGAATCCGCGGCGCGCCATGCTTGCTCTCTCTCTCCTTTGTCTGCTGTGTGCGCGTGCGTGTGCGTCTCGACGAAGAGAAGGCGACAGCGGACGAGCTTCTTGACGCTGCTCGTTCAGTTGTCGGCTTCAATGAAGATCTGCCATGTATCGACTGACTATGTCCATATTTGACTTGATATTTGTATACTGATGTGGACATAATTATTGCACGTTGATAGATTCTACCATTGCGAGGCGCACACTGGCATCACACTCAAGCAAGCAATGCGCACTCGTGCGCTGCATAGGAAACACGTCCACAGGCAGACTCCACTTAGCTACTGCGTTGTACTGAGCTCTATTCGCGTGTTATTCTTCACAAAGCGCTACTGCTTGGCCGCAAGCCCGTCGAGTGTCTGGTACATGAAGCTCGCAAAGCTCGGGTCAAGCAGCGCTTTCTGAAGCTCCTTGGTTCGATTGCTGCTGCTCTCGATCTGCGGACATGAACAATACGTCATCGTCAGTCCATAGAGCTGTGAGTAGACTGCCAGCTGGGATCACACCACAAGCGCTGCCACACGGACAGGCTCGCGCCGAGATCCTCACATGCGATTTGAGCATCCGACACACAGCAACACCAAGCACCATCCATCACGCACCAAGCACCAGCGTCGTCGTACCTTTGTGAGTTGCGCGCGGATCACGGGATCTTCGAGCGCCTGAAGCACGCTCGGAGTCGAGCGAAGCTCAGCGAGCTGCGTTGCGGACAGCAGCTGGGCTGGATCGACTTCGATCTCGTCATCTGCTGCTTTGCACGCAGAGAGTGATGGTGGTTGCTCTGCTGCTGCTGGTGATGGATGGAGCTGCTGCGCATTGCTCACTGCGTCTGGTGCTGCTGGAGCTGGAGCTGCAGGTGCGCACGGCGTCTCTTTGTGCATCTTGTAGCACGCTGCGCTGCAGTACGGCGCGCGGCAGCCAGGGCACTTGTACTTGGCCTCGACCGCCGTGCACACTTGGCAGAGCTTCGCCTTGGGCCGCACCATCGCGCGCGCTCGAGTCGCGTGCGTCACGTCGATCGAATCGAGTCGTGCCTGTTGGTGCTGCTTGGCTCAGTGCGATAAGCGAGAATGAGCCGCAATAAGCTGGCGTACTCTATAGTCACAAGACATGCAATTGAATTTTGATAGTGATGAAAAAAAGGAAAAGAGATTCGCTGCTCACATACAAAGATCAAGTGCAGCGTACGACTCGCAGTGTCTATGCGCAGAAATCAGGCGGCTGTGGTACAGTGTACCACCTGGCTGTGTGTGTTTGCACCTTCTTCAGCGCGGGTCCAAAATTCATCGAGCTCCCAAGCACGCGACGTCGGTCGGTCGTCGTCGTCGTCTGTGCGTGCACACGTGGGGTGTGTGCGAGCGCGAGTGGGTGCAAGGGTCGAGTGCATCATTGTGCCATTTGCTCCCTTTTGAGCACACCAGAGAGAGAGACCTTTCTGCCACATCATTCGTCCTCGACCATGCCCCAGCTCCAGTGCGTTGCGCAGTCCTACGCATGGGGCAAGCACGGCCACGACAGTCTCGTCGCGCAGCTCAAGGCACGTGTGTGTATCGATGTCTCTGTGTGCACATACATGCTTGCTCACAGTCGAATGTGTGTGTATCGATCTGCTGCAGGCTGGCGGTGATGCAGCGTTCCAAGTTGACCCCACGAGTGCATACGCAGAGCTCTGGTGCGTGCGTCACGATGATGAAGCGAGCGAAGAAAGCGTGTGCAGTGGCGTAACGCAATGACTCACATGTGCTGCTGCTGCTGCTGGAAACAGGATGGGGACGCACCCAAACGGTCCATCGCGCGTCGTGCGCGATGGAAAGCCCGCCGAGTTGCTGAGCGAGTGGCTCGAGGTGCGTGCGTGCGATAGACTGTATCATAATGTGTGCGAGTGAAGCAAAGGCTCACTCGTCCTTCTCCTCCTGCGTCTGTTGATCTGTCGATTGCCTCAAGACGCACCCCGAGGCGTTTGGCGCCACCGAGTCCCGAGAGCTGCCGTTCCTCTTCAAAGTGCTCTCAGTCCAGAAGGCGCTGTCGATCCAAGCGCATCCAGACGCAGCGCTCGCGCGCGAGCTCCATGCGACCAAGCCAGAGCTGTACAAAGATCCGAACCACAAGCCCGAGATGACGATCGCACTCACGCGCTTTGAAGCTCTGTACGTCATCGTCGTCTCTTGCGCTAACACCATGCGATCGCAGTGCTGACAGCGTCTCTCTCTCTCTCTCTCTCTCTCTACAATCGTACGTCAATATGTCTTGTGCAGCTCGCAGTTCCGCGACATGAACGAGATCATCGCGCACCTCAAAGCAGTGCCAGAGCTCCGCGCGCTCGTAGACGACGCGGTGGCCGAGCAGTTCATCGCATCGCCAAATGAAGCATCGCTCCGCGCATTCTTCAAAAGCTTCATCTACGCAGACGAAGCAGTCATCGCAGAGCAGCTCACGCGCTTGCGCACGCGGCTCGCAGCGCAATCACAAGACGCGCTCTCGCCAATCGAAGCGCTCGTGCTGCGGCTCTACAGCGAGTACCAAGTCGACATTGGCTGCTTCTGTCCGTACATCCTCAACTACATCACGCTCGCGCCCGGCGAAGCCGTGTTTCTCGGCGCGAACGAGCCGCACGCGTACCTCTCTGGCGACTGCATCGAGTGCATGGCGTGCTCCGACAACGTCGTGCGCGCGGGCTTGACGCCCAAGTACATTGACAAAGTCACGCTGCACCAGATGCTCACGTACCGGTACGTACCGTGCTGCTCCTGTCTTTACTGACCGTATCGTACTGTAGACGTTTGCTTGGTAGCGACAGACAGACCGATCGTGAAACTGACGATCGTTGATGCTGTGTGTGTCTGTGGAAACAGAACCGGTCCGCCAGTGGTATTCTCAGGCGACAAGGTCGACGAGATGACGCGTCTGTACTCGCCCCCAGTGCCTGAGTTCCAAGTCGAAACGATTTCGATCGGTGCGAACGAGCACTACGCACTGCGCACTCTCGATGCGCCGTCCGTGCTGCTCGTAACGAGCGGGAGCTGCAACGGCAGTGAAGGCGGCGAGTCGCCTGCATCGCCGATCGCACTTGCGCGTGGCGCAGTGTTCTTCATCCCTGCTGGCCAGCAGCTCGACGTCCGAAGCGGCAGCGAAGGCGTCACGGCGTTCCGTGCAGCGCCAAACGAGCGGACACCGCAGTAGTGCGCCGCTCCATTCATGACTGACACCAGTGGGAATACATTCATACACATATGAAAGACGACATTGCTCTTTACGACACAGACACAGACTCTCTCTGGACGACAACACCGACACAGACACTTGCGTAAGCTCGCATCATGCGACTGTAACGTCGTCGTGGCTCTGCAGCAAACTCTCGGCGACGTTCCGCATGACCCACTGGACTTCCGTTGGCGGCTTTTGCTGCTTCTTGCCCATGGGCGAGAGCACGGACGACGACTCGAGACGCGATGGTGCTCCTGCAGTCGTCGTCAGCATACTCGCGGCAGGCGACGACATCATGAACGCGTCATCAGTCGCTGCAGGTGCTGCACTCACCGACACAGTGAGCGCACTGCTGGCGTCGTCTTCAGGCGCAAACTCGTCGTTCGCGTACTCGATCACTTCGGCGTCTGCGTCGTCAAAGTCGTCGCTGTACTGCGTCCCGTCGTCCTCGTCGTAAAAGTCCGAGTCGTCGCTGTAAAAGTTCTCTTCCGCCTCGTACTCGCTCAGCGACGTGTAGTCGTCATCGTCACTGTCGCTGTCGTCGTCATAGTGTTCGCTGTTGTCCTCATCACCATCGCCATCATCAAACGCATTGCCGTCAGTGTGTGCGAGCGCACAGAACTCGCGCATCTCGACGTTGTCGGCGTCGAGCGACGCGTCTTCGAGCTCGAGCGTGACGTCGTCGTGCGCAGCGTAGCGTCCCCACTGCTCGTACGCAGCTGCAGCAGAGAGCGGATGCTTCACGAGTCCGTCATCATCGTCGTCCGTGTAGTCGATCGACGCGTCGACGTGCAGTGGGAACCGCTTCATCACAACGTGGTGCGACTCTTCGTCTTCGTCATTGCCATTGGTCTCATCGATGTCCTGACGCTCGGTATCGAGAGCGAGCTGGTGCATGCGAGGCCGGAACGCCTGAGGCGACAGCTGGCGACTGCCACGACCTGTCTGTGGCTGCGGAGTGGCGCTGCGGAACTGTCCGTGGTGCTCGCGCCGGCCCTTGGCTTTCGCAGACTTGGCGCTGTAGTAGATCTGGAGACTGTCCATGCACTCTTCGCTGTACGCGTTCTCAAAGTCCGGACTCATGAGCGCTTCTGCTTCGTCTTGGAACTGCGAGTGAAGGTCCGTGCCATGGCTGTCCATGCTGTCGCCACTGTCGGTCGTCGCGACAGCAGTCCACGCGTGCACTTGCTTGACCGCGGTACTGGTCGCGGCCGCGAGTGCTGCTGGTCGCTGCTGCTGGAGCTGCCGTCCAAACGCGCGCTCCGTTGGCACTGCGACTGGCGCAGCAGGCGGCTTCATCTCACTCTCGTCATCGACGTCGTCGTCGATCGCGCTCATAAGCGGCTCGGGCGTCTGGCTCCGCTCCGGTGCGCGCAAGTCGAGCTGCGACTCTTCCAAGATGCTCGCGTCCAGAAGCTCGAGGTCGCTATCGTCCGTGCGCTCGAGCTGCCGCAGTTCATCCGCATCGAGCGGCGTGATTGGGATCCACTGCGACGTTGCAAACGGATTGGCGTTGTTCGAAGTCCGCGGCTTGCGCTTGGCGCTATCGATCGACGCTCGCCGCATGAGGCATTTCGCATGGACGCGGCGTCTCGGTGCTCCAAGCGGACGACGCACGCCCGAGTTGGCGCGAAGTGATCCGCCAGACGCTACGAGTCCTACACGTATGCACAAGCACCATTGACATGTGAGTGTCCTCATGTCCAGTCTCAAGCGTTAGGTGCGTCCTCGCGGCTGTACCTTGCATGTGGTTGCGAATGTACGGGATCGTGAAGATCTGGTCCATCGACGGTCGCTTCTCGGGTGACTTGTCAAGTAGTTGCTTGAGCAGCGAAGAGATCTCACTGTCAAAGTGCGCTGGCACTGGTGCGACCTAGTCCAGTAGCGTCACGTATAAACAGAGCGCATATAAGCGACTGGCTGGCTCATGCCATAATTAACACAACAGCCCATATAACCGACACATTGACGCACCTCTTTGCGGACGATCGTGAAGATGAGGCTGATGATGTTCGGCGCGTCGAACGCATGCTTGAGCGCGCACATCTCGTACAAGACGCAACCAAGCGACCAGACGTCACTAGCGTACGAGTACGGCTTGCTCTCGCACACTTCGGGGCTCATGTAGTACGGCGTCCCAACGACTGTCCGCGCTTGGTCGAGCGTCGAGTCGAGCGTCTTGGCGATGCCAAAGTCTCCGAGCTTGATCACGTTCTCGGTTGTGAGGAAGATGTTGCTTGTCTTGAGGTCGCGGTGGAGAATGCGCTGCTGGTGCAAGTACTTGATCGCCATTGCCATCTGCACGAACCAGTCGAGGATCTGGCCAATGTCAAAGTACGCGCGCGCGCAGTCGCCAGCACCGGCGACGGTCTGCTCGAGCAAAGCGACACGCTCGCGGATCTTCTCCGCGAGGTCGCCGCCGTCGCAGTACGCCATGACGATGTGGATCACGTTGTCTTCGACAAAGTTCTCGCGGTACTCGACGACGTTTGGGTGCTTGAGCTTCGCGAGGAGCTCCACTTCCCGGAACGACTGCGCCTTCTCCTTCTCCGTGAGCAGCTCGGTCGGGATCTTCTTCACGACGTACTTTTCGTTCGTCCCGCGCAGCGTCACGAGGTGCGCACTGCCGTACGCGCCGCGACCGATGCACTTGATCTCGTCGTACTTGTCCATTGCATGCAACGTGTGTTGTGTCTTGTATGGCGATTGCTAAGTCACTCAATGCGCAGCTGCTCTTGTTGCTTGTTTGCTTGTGTGTTGTTGTTTGGTTGCCTCACGCTTGCTCGTGTTTGAATGCGAGTTGTTGCTGTTGGTGCAATGGCGACGACGATCGCGCCTAGGCAGTCGCGCTGTTGTTGCTGTTGCTGCTTGTGCGTCGCAAGTATTTTTACGAGTACGAGACGCCGAATCGGTCGCGCAGGGCGTCGCGTCGCGCGTGTAGAGCGCTTGCTCGCTTGCTTGCTCGCGTCGGTCGTATGTGTCTCTGTGTCTCTGTGTGATGTGGCTCGTGTTGCTGTTGCGCTTGTGATGCCTTGGATGCTGCTTGCTGCTCATACACGAGCAAGTGATCAAGACGTGCGCGTTGGTTTTTCCATGTTTCTTTTCCGCCCTTGACGCGAGATCCTCATTCGATTCGAATGTCCAATAGTGACATAATCAAGGAATCACAAGCCGATCCGCGACCGACAGATCCTCCATCGCGCACATGACTCCTCGAGCGAGATGATGATCGTTCGTGGGTGCAGCGAACAGTCAACTGCTCAAGCTGGGTCCTCTATTGCTGGCTCTCACACTTGCAAAGGCGCTCACGAGATGCGAGAGGCTGCGATCGTTGTTAGTAGGAAGTGACACCACATGAAGGCAAGCGACGCAAGTGTACGAGAGCTCAGCACAGCAGACGTTTGGTTGAGAAGCCTGCGCGTGCATTCAACAGACAGTCTCAACTGCCTCTGCTCTCTCGCTCTCGTTCTTGTGCTTTGATCATCAGTCAGAGGACGACGCGTCGCAACGAGTCGATTGGCTCAATGCGCCATCCTCACGAGCGTCTCGCCACGTTCGTGCTCAGTAGCACTCGCAGCCGCAGTAGTAGCAGACACGATGGCAGTGGTGGCGGACGAGGACTCTAAATTAATGCCCGTGTCCCTCGTCTCCGTGGCCGCCGCCGTGCGCCGCCGCCTCCTTCTTCTCCTTCTGCACCACGATCGCGTTCATGCGCGAGAGCTGCACACCATCATCATCAAAGCAGATGTAGCAACAACAGTCGTAACGTTAGCACACACGAGTGGTCATGAGACTAAAGCGCGTGTGTCGGTCTGGATCCACTGACTCAAGCAGCAGCAGCAGGCGTGCGCACCTCCTTCTTGTGATGTAAGCACTCCAAGTAGTCTTCCACTTGCTTGCCGCACTGGCCCGAGAACTCAGTGGTTTTCTGTGTGTACGCAGCATACAGAGTCAAGCATACGCGGTCGTGAGCATCAATTGATCGATCAGTCAGTCGTTCATAGGCACTCGAGCGACCACTACAGCACGAGCACAAAAGCAGCAAGAGCTGCGCGAGCAGATAGGAGACGTACGCTGCACTGCTCGACGTCCTTCCAGAACTGGTAGCAGCGGCCCTCGCGGCCCTTGAATCCGAATCCCGACGACATCGCGACGTCTACGCTCGTGCTGCTCTGCGGCGAATGCTCCGTTCCTGTGGTCTGCTTGAAAGCGAGCGGTGTTGAGCTGCTTGCGGTGCGGGGCGAGTCAAATTTGAATTGCTCTTACAAATGGCAATTCATTTGAATTGCCAAATCGCTCTCTATCTCGATCACCGTATTCAAGCCATTCTCGAAACACAGTCACTCGACTTGACTCGACTTGGCGCAATAGGACCATGAGCAGCAGCAGTGGTGCTGCGGCTGTGCTTGCGCGGCAGGTGCGCTCGCTGTACGCGCAGTGTCTCCGCTCGGCACGCAAGTGCCCTGCTTGGGAGCAGCGCGAGATGATGAAAGCGTACGTGAAGATGAAGTTCCGCGACGACGCGCACGTGCAGGACCTAGCACGCATTCAGAGTCTCCTTGCCGACGCGCGCGAAGAGCTCGAGCGCATGAACTACTACCACACAGTCTATCAAGCTAAGCTGCGTGAAGAGCAAGCTGCGCGAGAAGCCCGCACAAGCACAAGCACAAGTGTTGCTGCACCAGCGATTGAGATTGCGATCTGTCCGCACTGCTCGACTGCGTTCCAGCCGCCGACTGCCAAGTTCTGCTCCAACTGCGGCGAGAAGCGCCAAGCATGACACGCAAGTGACTATGGCAAGTGAGAATAGCAGAATGGAGTGGTAGAGAAATAGAGAAGTGTAGTGTGTTATGAGGCGTCGTTGTAGCAGAAGCGTGTCTATCAAAGCGACTGCAGCTCTGCTATCGCTCGCATCTCTATCGGATCACTGTAGCACGCTCGAACGGATACGCCTATCACACCCGGCATCATACACACGAAGAAACAGCATACGTCACGCTTGCGTCCTCAGAGATGTGGCCGAACCGCACAGCTCGTGTCGGCAGTCAGATAGACAGACACGTACAATCACACGCGCGCGTCCGAGCAGGAGCGCAGCAGGTACTGCGCCGATATGGCGCGAGTCCACAGACAGCGTCGGGTTGTCGCCTTCGACCCAGACGTGGCCCTTGGGCACTGTGATCGTCTCCTGTCGACTCTGGTCGAATCGCGGCTGGAGCTGTACGACATCGCCCTCCTGCGCACATACACAGCCACACAAAGACGCACTTGCGTGAGGACATCTGAGTGTCGTCAGCTACACATGCACGTGTATACAAAGTGTTGACGCACGAGAGCGAGAATGCGCTTGCAGATTGTTGCGCCGTTGCTGCGCGTGGGCGAGCGCAGGAGCACGACGTCGCCTCGTTCGAACGCGCGCCAGCGACGCGAGAGCTTGTCGATGAGGATGATCGAGCCGTCGGGGATCACCGGCTCCATAGACTGCCCCATGCCGTAGATCACATCGAGCGCCTGCTCTTTCATCACGCTCGCCCAGCTGAAGATCAGCACAGCGTTGCGCGCGAATGCGAACCGCTCGATCGCCATTATCGCTGTCGTCGTTGGTGCGAGTTGTCGCTTGCTGTTTGAGCTACTGTTTGCGACTAAATAAAAAGTCAACCCAAAGACACCACGACACTCAAGACTTGCCCGATGACCAGCAACATGACACCACCATCAATGCAGCAGAAGCGTGTCGGCGTCGCGCGCATTCCAGTCGACACGACGTTAGGCTTCAAAGCACTCCCGTCGGCGTCGCTGCTGCCTGCAACGTACACAGCGAGCGATGCGCATGAGCTCGACTGGGCAGGGATCTACCCGCAGCTGAGCTTTGCACAAGCGCTCGCGTACTTGCCCAACCAGTTTGAGCGCGGCTGCACGCACGCGAGCGTCGTGAAGCTCACGGCTAAGAAAGAGATCGTGCTCGTCGTGTGTGCAGATCCGGTCTTTATGGACGGCGCAGTATCGTCCTCGACGAAAGCGCAGCTCGTGCGCAACGCAGTTCAGTCGCTCGTAGCCGACCATGACAGTGCGATCGAAGCGCCATTGCGTGCAGATCTGCCGCTGATGCGTGCGTGTGGTGAGTGCGAGCTCGCGCTGTGTATCCCTGACGCCGAAGACTTTGAGCTCGTTGTGCCGAAAGCCATGTTCACGCACGAGTGGCTCGCGTGCGACGAGCTGTTTGCGTTTGTCGAGAGCGCGAGCGTCGCTGCGATGGTCGGCCAGGTCGTGGGGCAGCGCCTGCATCGGTCAGTGCTCATGGACTGGGACGCGCTCACGCAGACGCTCGAGGCGCAGCTGAGCGAGCGCACGTGCACAGAGCTCGAGCGTGCAGTCGAAGCAGCGCTTGGTGAACTGGCATAGTGTGCTTCTGCACTTGATTTTAGTATGAGTCATTCCTGCATCGAGCATCAATACAAAGTCGTAGATGTATCAAATCGACTTCAAGCAAGATCCAGAGTGAGCTGCTCATAAGCACCACCACGATGCCGCTGCTCTTCGCCGAGGGCTCGCCCACGACCGAGATCTCGGACGCGCGCCTGCGTGCGATCGTGCACGAGAGTCTGCAGCTGCTGGAGCAGCGCCGCGGCGCCAAGTTTGCGCGCGCTGTGCTCGTCCCGCCCGACTTTACGCGCTTTCACTCGTGCGTTCCTCTGCGTGTTGCTGCGCTTGCGCTTCATGTCGATGCGCGTCTGCACTGCAACGCTAGAGCAGCGGATGCCACTAACCCACTATCTCCCTATGTGGCTCTGTACGTCTGACGCTCCAGCAAGTCAGGCGTGATCTCGCAGTTTGCGTACGAGTACCTCCAAGAGAGCGTGACAGATGTGCTCCCAGCGCTCGGGACGCATGCTCCCATGACTGACGACGAGATCACCAAGGTCTGTATCGGTATGTGTACGTACACTAGCACTTGCACTGTCACCCTCACGCACTCTCTTCGCCACTTGCTGCTACTCATGGCTCTCAGATGTTTGGCGCGATCCCAAAGTCGCTCTTTCGCGTCCACGACTGGCGGTGCGTGCGTCTGTGTGCCTCATGCACATCGAATTGCAATGCGATGGCGACTGACTGACTGAGTGAATGACGCATACTGTGGTAGGAATGACGTCGTGACGGTCGGTCATGTCCCAAAGGAGCTCGTGCACGAAGCGAGCGACGGCAAAGTGAACGAGCCATGGCCCGCGCAGCTCAACTCACTCGTACGTCCTCTCTCTCTTGCTCGAGTGCCATGTCATTATTACTGTCACTAACATGATGCCCACTTGCACTTGCTAGCTCTGGACTGGCGAGCACGACCTGATCCTGTCGATCGGTCAGGTCGTGCCGCACGAAGTGCTCGGCATGGCGAACTACAACAAGAACCTCTTTGTCGGCACCGGCGGGAGCGACGCGATCAACTTTTCGCACTTCATTGGCGCTGTCTACGGCATGGAGCGCATGATGGGACGCGCGGACAACCCACTGCGGCGGATCCTCAACTACGCGTCGACGCACTTTGTCCAGCACCTCCCGATCGTCTACATCCAGACTGTGATCGGCCGTAGTGCCGCGACTGGCGAGCTCGTGACGCGCGGCGTCTTCATTGGCGACGACGACGCGTGCTTCCTCCGCGCCGCAGAGCTCTCGCTCCAAGTGAACTTCCAGCTATTGGACGCGCCACTCGACAAAGTCGTCGTGTACCTCGATCCGCACGAGTTCAAGTCCACTTGGCTCGGGAACAAGAGCATCTACCGCACGCGCATGGCGATCGCAGACGGCGGTGAGCTCCTTGTGCTTGCACCAGGTGTCCACCGCTTTGGCGAAGACGACCGGATCGACACGCTCATTCGCAAGTACGGATACCGCACGACTCCGGTACGATTGAGACCGCTGGTGATGGTCCTCGCAAATTCTGTCCGAGTCTGAATCTGATCCTGATTCTGAACTTGGCTTTGTAATTTTGATACTACCCTATTATAGGAAGTGCTTGCACACTTGGATGCGAATCGCGACCTCATGAAGAACCTCAGTGCAGCGGCGCACTTGATCCACGGGTCGTCGGAAGGACGCTTTAGGATCACGTACTGCCCCGGGCACTTGAGTCGCGACGAAGTCGAAGGCGTCGGGTTTGCATACGGCGACTTGACGGCCATGAGTGCGCGGTACCCGATTGCGCAGCTCCAGGACGGATGGAACACCACGAGCGACGGCGAGCGGTTCTTCTTCATTTCAAACCCTGCGCTCGGGCTCTGGGCGTATCGCGGTCGCTTTGAGAGCTCGTCTGCTGCGCCAGTCGACGCAGCTCCAGTCGCAGCACCAGCAGCATCGACAACGCTCGTTGCGCAGAGCGACGCGAGTCTCGCGAGCGTTGACGCAGGTGTCGGCGGCGGACCGTTCCAGCACACGCACGGCTTGACGTAGGGCAGACTGTCCTAGGCTTCTTTGGATGTTGGAAGACGAGCTACTCAAGCATCGAGTCCAGACAGAGTCAGTCATTCATGATACAAACAGCGTGTGGACGCAAACGGAGAACTTCATTCAGTGGTGCGCGCATGAGGAGTGAACGTCGTGCATCTCTGTGCACTCCCACGAGTGTCTAGCAAGGAGAGAGAGCGAGAGGTGGTCGTAGTGAGAGGGCGATCTGCTCACCAGAACCAGCTCTGCGTCTGCTTGCGCTTCTCCTACACACACAGGACACAAGACACAGGACAGACGGTGAGGTGTGTGAGCTGAGGCGTCCTCACCCAAGACCAAGCATAGGACGAGCAGCAGAAGATGCCAGGCGGACGAACCTGAACGGCTGTGACCTCAGCGGCAGTGAAGTTGAGGACCGTGGCGATCGCTGTCTCCATGTGCTCCTTCCCTTCGTCCTGGTCCGACGTCATGTACTTGTACACAATGTTCTTCAAGTACTCGTTCGTGGTCGTGGCGTTCGGCGGCTCAAAGCCCGAGAGACTGCTGCACGACTCGCTGCTCATGCGCCGGAGCGACGCCGTGCTCACGCCCGTGCGGCTCGCTGTGCGATTGCTCGATGGTCCATTTAGTGCTACGAGACCACTGACGCCGCCACTGAGACTGTCGTGGTACTGCGCGTGGATGTCGCTCAGCTCCTTCTCCTTCTGCTCCACGGCGTTGAGCGCGCGCTTGCGGTACTGCGCAAATTCCTGCCGCAGGAGCTGCAGGTCCGAGCCATTGCCGTTGCTCTGGCTCGCCGCAAGCACGCGGAGCTCGTCCAGCTTCTTCTCCAGCTCGTCTTTCTCGCGCACGACCTGCTCGTAGCTAGCGGCGGTGACATAAGCCATAGTGTCAGAGCATGGAGATGGTCGCAAGTAGGACCTTCACTCATTGGCGCATCATCAACGCACCGCTCGCGCCACTCTGTCGCTAGGACTGTCTCGCCCATTGTGCCAGAGAGCTTCTCGTAGTCGCGCAGGAGCTTCTCGAACTTGCGACGCCACTCGAGCTCCTACACGACATGACCATCATTCAATGCCGCATGAGTGAAATGGTGCTAGAGAGAGAAGAGGCATGACGCACAAGACGAACGCACCCGGTCTTCTGTCTCTTGCTGCGTCTTTGAGAGCCGCCGGATCTGCGTGCGCGCAGCTTGGAGCTCGCTCGAGAGGTCGGTCTCGGAGATCTGCTCTGTCTGTCGCGCAACAGCACTTGCGCTCATCTACATGGACGACCATCACTCAGTGACCTCATTCGCGCAAGAGCCAACGACATCCACGCTCAAGATGACGCACTTTTCGGATCTCTGCGTCTTTCTGCTTGCGCGTGATCTCTATCGAGTCGGTTTGAGTCATTGGGACAGCGAGTGAGTGTCACATTCACTCTTGTACCATCACTCATTGCAAAAGACGCACCTGCGCGGACGCGATACCGTCGAAACTCTTCCTGCACGCGCTCGATCTCTTCTTTGAGCTCCTTGCGCTGCAGATGTGAGCAGCACAAGAGTCATCGTCAGTCACTCAGCCATCCATCCATCCAGCCACTACGGCTCCATGGCGAACGCACCGCGCGCTCCGACTCGTGCGGCGTGAGCGAAAAGTCCGGCAGAACGATCGGTTCGCCCGTTGCACGCCGCGCATACGCCATCAGGTCGTCCTCGTTCGCAAAGCTGTGCCACGCAAAGTGCTGCGCGTCGTCCAAGTCGTTCTCGTTCGCGTACTCGACGAGGCACCAGAGCGTCGCGCCGTGCGCGATCTTGTGGAGAATGCGCTTCGGGTCGCGTGTGTCGGCGTCTGGGCGCCACGAGTGGTGCGCACTTGCGCTCTTTGCGACCTGTGACATTCGACAGTGAGTGCTGGTCGTACGTCTCATGTCCTGAATCTACCAAATGCTAGACGCACCTGCTCGCGCAGCTCAGCGAGCGCTGCGTCTTTCGCTGCGAGCTCCTGTTTGCTGTTGTCGATGCTGCGCTTCGCCATCGCCAGCAGCCGCTTGAGCTTCGCTTCCTGAGCAGGCGAGTGAGAGAGTGAATGGCGTCAGTCGCTATCACGGATCCTGATACAAAACAAGTGACCTGCACTCACGGTCTCGTCCATTTCGTGGAGCTTGGCGCTCTTCTTCGCGAGCAGCACTTCCATGCGACTACTCCGCTCTTTCCACACGCGCAACTGCAGCAGCAAGTCGTTCACGTTCACACTGCCACTGTCGGTCGTGTTCTCGCTTGGCTGTGGTGGCTGTGGCTGCTGCTGTTTGTGCGCAGTGCTGTCGCTGTCTGCAGGCTCTGTTGGGAGCTCCTGCGACTGCGATTGTGGCTTCTCTTCGACAAGTGGCGGCGTCGACGGACGCGAACCTGGCGGCGAGAGCGACGACGCGTCATCCTCGCTCACTGCAGCGTCTGCTGCGTCGATGCGTGTAGCATACGCGCATTGTGCGAGAGCCAAAGCGGTGAGTGAGAACGCGAGAAAGGGAGCGAGGGAAGCGAGACGACTGTGCACAAGTGTCTGGAGCGCTCTTGATGCGCATCCACAACGGCATAACGACACACCAAAGTGAGAGAGAGAGGATACAAAGGGCGTACCGTGCTCACGCGGCTCGTCATGCTCACGCACAGCAGCAGCAGCGTCTGCTGTCTGGAGCTCGTCGTCCGCCATCGTCGTCGTCGTTCACAGCAAGCGACCTCGTCCTCGTGTCAGTCGCTTCTTTCGATGTGCTAATTACTTGCGTAAACTATACTGACCAGCACGAGTAATAATTTCAGATAGTTCGATTATCAAGGTAATTGGGGAACGAACATCATCGTTCGAGGCGTTCGTCGTCGTGATCTCGAGTCGCTGCCAACGTAGCTCGCCGCGACGTTGTGCGTGCTCTCGACCAGCTGTCTGCTGTCAAGTAGAGCTGCGTCTCTTCTTCTTCTTCTTCTTCTTCTTCTGCTGCTGCTGCTTTGTGCTCACGAGCTTGGCGCTCGATGCTCCTCTGTCTTCCCTTGCTAAAGTTCATACTGCCTATGTAGACGACTCGATTGTCGACCACGCTTACCTTTGTGTGCATTAGCGAGCTCCAGCGTCAGCTAGCGCCACCACCGCGTCGTCGCTTGCCTCGCTCTCCTCGCGAGCGCTCTCGTCTAGAAGTATGTTGGCGTCGAGCTTCGCTTCGTCCTTGGCTGCTGCTTGTGCTGTTGCTGTGACGACGGACTCCGTGGCACGAGGATCCGTCCAGGAGTAGTACATCGCACAGAACGACGAATGCCTCGCGCCCTTGTGGCCACCATCGATGCGGCCGCTACTTGCGGCTCCTGCTCTTTGCCTATTTGCGCCTTGACGTCTTTCATCGGGGTCCTGTACTTGCTGTGCTTGCTCTTGCTTCACTTGTCCTTGCTCTCTTGTGCGTGTTTTGCTTACGTCTTGCTCGCTGACAGCGGCGAGCGAGCGCCTTGGTGCTCAGCCCAAAGACAGTTGCGACCGACGCTGCGGAGCACTTGTGCTCAAGCACCAACAGTGCGGCTCGATCGTTCAGTGGGTAGATTGAGTCGACGTGCTGCTGTCGGTAGTTGCGTGCTGGAAGAGGTGGAGGTGGAGCAGGTGGGGTAGACGGAGGCTGTGCTTCTGCTGCTTCTGCTCGCTGAGGTGGTGGAGGAGGGGTCTGTGCTGCTTCTGCTCGCTGAGGAGCCTGCTGTGCTGTGTTGTGTGCTGCGCACAGAGCTTTGTAGCGCTTGCCGAACTTGTCGTAGAGGGTGGGCTTTGAGACGCCGCGCACGTTGCCGCTGAGCACTTCGCTTGCGTCGGTCGGCGAGTAGCCGAGCGTAAGGATCAGGTGCTCTGCAACGAGCAGCGCAGCCGCAGTCTTCTCCTTGTCGGTGAGCGGCATGATCGAGAGTAGCGTTTGCTTGCTTGTCGTTCAGTGTGCTCAGAATCGATTGACTTGTCTTGACTATACTGACCAGAAACCATAAAAAAGCAATAGAGCAAAAAACAAGGGACCAGAATGAACACACTTGCGTTCTAAAACAGCACAAGCATGGACATCGGTGTGCTCGCAGGGCTCTACGGCGGCGTCGCGCCGCGCATCGTCGCGCGCGCAGGCGAGTACATGCGCTTGACAGCGGCGCGCAAGTCCGCAGCAGTCGACCTCGCGACGCCGGTTGCGTGCTTGCTCGTCGCTGGCAAAGCGTTTGACGAGTCGCTCGATGCAAAGCGCTTGAGCTCGCTCGCTGGCGTGAGCCATCGCGTCGTGGAGCAGAGCGTGCGCAAGATCCTCGGCGCAGTCGACGTCAAGTCCGTGGTGCAGACGACACCAGCTGCGCTCTGCATCCGCTTTGGCTGCGAAGCGATCACGGAGCTCGTGAATCGCGTCTACGCCGAGTACCAGGTCGTGGCCGAGCGACTGTCACGTGGCAAAGGCAAAGAGCGTGCGTTCGACCCGCGCGAGCCCGTGTTCGTCGCCGCGTGTCTCTTTGTGAGCAGCAAACACGCAAACGTACGTGTGTTTTGGCTCGTGTCGTGAGCCATTGCTTGTGCTTTGAGCAGCGTACATGGACGATCGAGAGCTACTGGACGTGCCTGGCCGACCTGACGCTCTCATGTGTCTCTCGACTGCAGCTCCGCGTGGACAAAGTGAAGCTCCTGAACGCCGTGTGTGGGAACCCCAAGTCGTTTGAAGCGATCGTGTCGTCGATTGAAGTACGTGCGTGACCATCACTCACTGTCTGATGGGTTTGAATGATTGATGAGTGAGTGAGTGAGTGAGTGATGGTATGTTGTGCTGCTAGTTGCACTGCAAAGCGTCGCTCAGTGGCGCTGTGCTCTCGCGGCGGAAGCGCGGCGGCGCGTCGTCTGCAGCGCCAGAGCTCTCAGCTGCTGCGCTCGCAGACGCTGCTGATGCAGAACACGCGCAGAGTCAGCAGCAGCGCAATCCAGCAGCAGGCGTCGCAAGTGGAACGCCACACAAGACGCCGACGAAAGCGTTGCGACGGCTCTACGAGCGGTCCCATGGCAGCGGCAGTCAAGGTCTGTCTGAGAAGCGAGAGCATGAGCTACTGATATGCTTGTGGCTACGGCCAGTGAACTGTCAGACACACTCACTCAGTGTCTCTCTGTCTTTGCTGCTGCGATGATGATGGAGCAGAGCCATCTGCTGGCGCAGTCGAGACCCCAACGAACAGTGTCGCGAGACGCAAGAGCGCAGGAGGCGTGACGGACGAAGAGTACGCGGCGTGGCGTGCGATGGCGCTTGCGCACATGCGGCAGAGTAATCGCAATGATAGTACTGAAGTATCTGCGACCTAACACATACAGACTCCAAAAGATATGACGCCTGTGAGTGATGGTCTTGACTTGGTACAACTGATTGAACAGACTCACTATGGACTAGATCGCAGTCCGGAGTGGCGCCACGTTGTCATTCCCATGTGGATGACCAGTACCGCGTGAGTCGCTCGTGCGGCTGAACGCGACGCTGCGCGTGTCTTGCGCCAGGAGCGCGGCTGTGAGCGCTGCGTCTTCCGGAATCGGCTGGTGCTTGCGCTGGAAGAGCAGGCGCTTGACGGGCTTCTGCGTCACGAGGCGCTGACCGAGACGGCGGCAGTCGCACGCGACACTCGCGCTCGTGTCACCGCTCGAGCCGTCGTGGTGATACGCGCCAGACTCGAGTCCAACGAGGTCGCTCGGATGAAAGTGGTTCTGCGGTGGCTTTGCCATCCCAAATTGCGGTAGTGGCGGTGGTGGTTGTCCGTGCCATTGAGTGCTGTAGTCGCCACTTGTGACGCTGTCGTGGTCATCGACGTGGCTCGGCTCGCGGACTTCGAGCATCGCGAACGGCTGGCAGAGCCGCACGTTCGGTTCGTCAAAGTAGTAGGTCGCATCGGCTGCGAACTCGAACGCTCGCGCGTGCTTGGCGTGATGGACAAAGCCGGCGTTCATGAGCAAGTTGCCCAAGCGCACGCCTTCACTGATCGTCGCGACTGCACCGAGCGCCTTCATGCGCTGGACCGCAAGCTCGCCAGTCGTTGTCCGCACGAGCACGTCGTCGACCTTGAGCAGCACTGCGTCGTGCTGGAGTTCGTCCGAGAGCTCGAGCGCAAACGACGCACTCGCGTCCTCTTGGATGCGCTCGAGCGCGTGGACGATCGTCTGCGCCGACGGTCGACGCCAAAAGTCCTGGTGCCAACTCGCAGCGAGGAGGTCGCAGAGACTCGATGGGTACGCCGTTGGGTCGAGGTCTGGGCGACTCCCAGCGATCACGGTCTCAAACACGCGCAAGTGGTTGCTCTTGGAGCTCGGGTACTTCTCGCGTCCAGGGTGGAGGATGTCCCACATCGTGATCGCGAGCGAGTAGACGTCCGCAGCTTCGCCATATGCCGCCAAGCCGCCGCGGCCGTTGATCATCTCTGGCGCCATGTAGTCCACTGTGCCTTTCACAGTCATCTGCGCCGCGTCAGCGCCGCCATTCGCAGTCTCAGACGTGAGTGTCTTGATCTCGGACTTGCGCACGCGGTCGTAGTCGACGTACGCAAGACCATCACTCGCCGCCACGCGACTGTCGCTCACACTTACGTGGACACTCTCGCGAGTCTTCCCAGTGCTATCTGTCGTCGCAAAGTCGTCGCTGTCGTTCGTGCTCGCGCTGCCGCCGCTGGTCTTGGCGCTCTGTGGGAGACTCCGGGACTCGCCAAAGTCCGTGAGCTTGACTGTCCCATCGGCGTCGACGAGGAAGTTCCCAGGCTTGATGTCGCGGTGCACGAACGCCGGCGAGAAGCTGTGGATGTACGCGACTGCCCGCGCTGCGTCGAGCATGTAGCCGATGTTGATGAGGAACTGCTGCCGCCGCGCGTCCTGCAGTCGCTTCGCGAGTTGCTGCGTCACGAGGTCCAAGCTGCCTTGACAGAGCTCGGACACGAGACAGATCGTCGGTGGCGACACGCACATGCCGTAGAACTTGACAATGTTTGGGTGGTTGAGCGCGCCACAGAGCGCCGCTTCGTGCGAGAACGCCGCGACCGTGTCCTCTGTCACGCTCCGCGGCGTGTACACTTTGATCGCCACGGGCGTCTTGGAGTTGAGTACACCGTTGTAGACAACGGCGCTCGAGCCAACGCCGATGCGCTGCCGGAGCTCCAAGTACGCAAAGTCAATGATGTACTTGCGGTGCATCTCAATGAGGACGTGGAGCCCCTGGGACGAGATGCGCTCGTTCACGTTCATGCGCTGGCGAAAGAGGCTCTGGAGCGCACACGCGCGCTGCCCGAGACCGCGCCAGTGCTCCGTGTCGTCCTTGAGCACGCGCCAGATGAAGAACGGACACGTGGAGCTGAGCGCGAGCTGGACGTACATGAGGCTGAACGCGAGGTCGACTTCGAACTGGTAGAACGCCGCGTTGCATGCGAGCTGGAGCAGGTGCTGGACGACCCCAAAGACGCAGTAGAGCCGCAGCGACGACTTGCTCGCGCGTCCTGGTGGCCACGCCATGATGTACGCAAAGAGCGGGAGCATGAGCGCATGCGCGACGGTGAGGAGCCAAAAGTTGCGACTCCGGTCCGCCAAGTCGTTGTGCTCGACAATGTACCACGCAACGGGGATCGTGTAGACCGAGAGCCCGAACGTGATCGCGACTGCACGGCGCAGTGCTGGGAGTGTCACGCTCTTCTGGAGCATGAAGACGACGACAAGTAACAAGACGAACTGCCGCCCGGCGTAGAAAGTCTCGGACGGAATCGACGGCATCTCGGGCGGGAACGACTGCGTCACGAGCGTCGTGGCAAAGTAGACGCTGTAGGCGCCAGTAGCGACGCCGAGGATCCACAGCAGCGGCTCGAATGCAGGCAAGATGAGCTTGCGTGCGGCGCTCGAGTCGCCGTGGAGCGCACCGGTGCGATTGCGGCGCAAGTAGACGACCATTGTGAAGCAGAGCGCGCTGAGGACACAGTACGTCACGAGGAGCGCCGTGCACACGGACGTGATCTTGGTCTCCATGTACGCGCGGAGGTCTTCTGGCGCGAGCGACGCCGCATCTTCGATCGCGCGGAGCGAGACGTTTGACATCGTCGAGTGGCTTGAAAGAGAATCGGAGGAAGCGAAGAAGTACCGGAAGCTCAGAGACCGAGAGCGAGGTCTGTGTCGAAGGACGCGAGTGCAGTTGTGCGAGTGGTCGAGCGCGGCTCCAAGCAAGTCCTTGAAGGCGACTCCGATCGAAACCGAACTACCACTGCGATGGAAAATCAAGACGCGTGGATCCGCCTTCGTGGTGCGAGGTCTGGACAGCTGTGTCCTTGGCAAACTTGGCGTGCCTCTTGCTTTGCTATCTCTTCACACGAGCGAGTCGAGTCGCGCGGACTGGCGGACGTGAATCCACGGATCTTTCTGCGAGCATAGTACTCCGCTTGACGATCGCGCGTACTCCATCCGAGCGAGCGAGCGTGAACTCTGTCTAAAGGAGCACAGCGTCGTAGTGCGTCGAGCACAGAGACGTGTACGCAGGACACACACGTGAAAGTGTGGAAGTAGTCGTCGTGGCGCCTATCCTTCGCGCGTCGAAATCGTCGAAAGAGCGCTAGAGAGTTTGGTGGTCGTCGTCGTCGTTGTCAATGTGCAAAAGCAAGAAGAGTAGAAGGAAGGACCACTTCACCTCCAGCGCAATGACTCGAGCGACGGCGCGAGCCAGCGCAACGCGCGCCCTGTTCAGCAACCTCGCGCTCTTCGTGCAGCAGCAAAGGCAAATAGCAATGTCTTGAGTGCTCGCTCGCGTGACCTCATCTCTCCGAACCTTGAGCTTTGCAAGAGTATCGACAGCGCGTCTGGACAAATAGCAGCAGTCAGAAGTTGGAGCAACGACGTCGATGGCCAAGCGCTGTAGTATATCGATAGCTTCGAGACACCAAGTGATCAACGCAACAGCGAAGCAGTGCTAAGGCTCACCTGGCGCTCATACACAGTCACTCGAGCGACTGGATGTACTAGAACCCCTCAAGGACGCGACGTTGTTGCCTAGAGCGCTCAGTTCGCACAGGGACACAGGTGCAGCTTGGTTAACCCGACGCGCACCTCAATTCTGATTCAAAGGGTTCCTGGTGCGATCATCTCGTGCTCTCTCTCTCGTTGTTTGCCTGGCAGCACCTGGCAGCTAGCGTGACGATCAAGAGCAGTAGATTTGAGCCACGTACAACATCGTCTCACAACACTGTTCACTGTCGATCGAGCATGCTGAAGGCTGAAGGCGCTCTCGACTCTGCTGGATGCGTGGAGAGGTCGCATACGATGGCACTTAGTAGTATAATGTTGACTTGTTTTTTGTATGATACTGGAATTAAATAGTTTGCGGTTGTGTTCACTAAAGTACGAAAACTGCAGTCTGCACATCATTGACACACAACTTGCTGAGGTCCAGTCGAACAAGCCAACAGACACTCAGAGACAGCATCATTGCCACGAGCAGTAGCAGCTCCTTGCGTCGATCGAGCTCCTTGTGCGTGACGACAGCACATTCACACATACATCCACACAAGTCAGAGCCATGGCGAGCAACAGCGGCGTGCCTGTGAAGGACCAGCGCTTCCAGAAAGTGCACAACGATCCCGTACGTCTCTCTCTCACTCACTCATTTGCCTGAACGTCACTGTGAGTGGCAGTGGCTCACTGACGCTGGCTCTGTACATGTCTGTAGCGCTTTGCACGCAACTCGAAGCGCAAGAACAAGCTCCAGATCGACCAGCGCTTTGCCGGTGTCTTCAAAGACGAGCGCTTCCAGACTGGCGCCGGCAAGTACGACAAGTACGGTCGCCGCATTGCGAAGAAGACGAACGAGCTCAAGAAGTTCTACGAGCTCGAAGACAAAGACGACGATGATGATGAAGAGAAGGAGGACGCAAACGCAGACGACGCTAGCAGCAATGACGATAGTGCGAGCGACGACGACGACGAAGACGCCGCGGCGCCAGTGCGCGCACAGCTGAACAAGAAAGGCTCGACCACGTCGTCTGCCTCGGACGACGACGAGACGAGCGCGACGATTGCAAAGAACGACGAGAAGCTCACGCGGCTCGAGTACCTCAACCGCATGGCGCGCGGTGAGCTCGCAGACGGCAGCGGCGACGACGACTCGGACGACGACAGCTCAGATGACGACGACGACTCAGACGCCAGTGCCGCAGCGTCCGATGCGTCCGAGTCCGAGAAAGAGGACGTGCCGATGGGCGAAGAGACGAAGCGCTTCGCTGTCCAGAACTGCGATTGGTCGCGCATCCGCGCAGTTGACATCTTTGCGCTCTGCCAGTCGTTCGCGCCGGCGACTGGCGCCGTGCGCGACGTCACGATCTACCCATCGGACTATGGGCTCCAGAAGATGGTGCGTCCCCGTGGCGATGTGGCGATATGACTGACTGACTGACTGACTGACTGGTGGTGGTCGTGCGAGTGTAGAAAGAGGAGGAGCAGTACGGACCCCAGGGCCTCTGGAGCGACAAGAAGAAGGCAGAGGCAAAGACGGAGGAGGAGGACGCGAACGGCAGTGACAACGAGGACAACGGCAGTGAGGACAATGAGGACAAAGAGGACGAGGACGAGGACGAGGACGAGGACGATGACGAAGAAGAGGACGACGGGTACGACTCGGACGATCCGCTCGGCGTGAAGCAGCGCGTGGATGCGAACGAAGACAACGGCTTTGACAGCGAGAAGCTGCGCAAGTACGAGCTCCAGAAGCTCAAGTACTACTACGCGATCGTCACGTGCGACTCGGTGAAGACTGCGAGTGCGATCTTTGACAACTGCGACCAGCTCGAGTACGAGACGTCGGCGAACTTGCTCGACTTGCGGTACGTCCCCGACGACATTGCGTTCACAAACACGCCCAAGGACGTCTGCACGCACGTGCCCGAGACGTACAAACCGGCGATCTTTGCGACAACGGCGCTCCAGAACACGGACGTGAAGCTCACGTGGGAAGAGGACGATGAGAACCGCATGGAGCTGCTCACGCGCCAGGCCGAGTGGAAGAACGCCGACGACAACGACTTCTCGGCGTACTTGGCGTCCGACAACTCGTCCGACGACGGCGACGACGATGATGATGCGAACGGCAGTGACAGCGACGCAGCGTCCGACGGCGATGCGACGGCGCCAGCGGACGCCAAGAAAGCGGCGAAGCTCAAGAAGCTCAAGAGCCGGTACCGCAAGATGCTCCTTGGGAGCGACGCTGAAGACGAAAGCGGCGATGACGACGACGCTCCTAGCGACGACGGTGATGCGAACGATGGCACGGACGATGCGTTTGCAGACGCTAGTGGCGAGATGGAGATGACGTTCACGCCTGGCGCAGGCGATATCCTCAAAGCAAAGAAGCAGCGCGAGCGCGAAGAGAACGAGACGCCGTTTGAGCGCTACGCGCGCGAGAAGAAGGCGCAGAAGAACGCCAAGCTCCACGAGAAGCGCGCCAAGGCGAAGCAGCTCGAGCGCGAGCAGAAGGACGTGCTCAAGAAGAAAGGCCGCGGGGCGACCCAAGCTGCGCTCTTGCGCGATGCGATCGCAGACGACGGCAGTGACGGCGACGGCGACAGTGACGCGGGGCGGAACTTTGACCTCAAGGCGATCCAGAAGCGCGAAAAGGTCAAGAGCCTCAAGGGCAAGCGCAAGGCCAAGGAGATGAAGAAGCTGAGCCAGCACAAGTCGCGACTCCAGGAGGGCTTTGCGTTCGACGCTGCGGACCCGCGCTTCAGTGCGCTCTACGCCAAGGGCTCGCAGTTCCAGCTCGACCCGACAGACCCCAAGTTCAAGAAGACGGAGGCAAACCAAGCGATCTTCCAGGAGCGCCGCAAGCGCACCGAGAAGGCTGGAAACACTGGTGTGGCGGCGCAGCCAGCAGCAGCAGCGAGTGGCAATGAGACCAAGAGCGAGCTGAAGGCCATGGTCGAGAACCTCAAGCGCAAGTCCCAGCAGCAAAAGCCGTCGAGCAAGTCGTCGTCGTCGTCCGCCAAGCCGCTTGGAGCCAAGAAGCAGCGTCGCTGAGCTGTCAGTAGGACGTGTAGTAGCACCAGAGAGAGACTAGCGCCATTGTAGGACCTCAGGACACCTCATAGGACGGAAAGACTTGGGTTTTGACCACTTGACTGGAGCGTTCGCCTGCGTCTTCTGGACGACTCGCCAGTGCGAAACGACGCCTCGAGCGACCACAGACCCACGCGCTATCCACTCACAACTACGTACGCACCATGCAGGTGCGCTCATGGCGCCTGGATCTCCAGCCTCTTGTGTGGTCGTGTTTGTGACTCTTACGTGTGTCATGTGTGCCATGTGCTGCTGCTGGGCATGCCTCGTGTGACTGAGTGACCGTAGCGCTTGCAGATCCAAGAGGTGCTCCCAAAGGCCGGACTCGTGTACTCGGAGCGCGGGAACCTCACCGAAGTGCTCTGCAAACCCAAGATCCTACCGATCAAGTCCGCGACGCTCCTGCGCATCGAAGAGATCGAGCGCCAGGCGCGGAACGCGCGCAGCGGACCGAACGACAGCGAGCAGTAGCACCCGACGTCACAGACACACGAGCTGTCTCTCTAACTTCGTCACTCGCCATCCATAAGCACAAAGCCATGATTGACCAGAACGCCACGTCCTTTGTGCATTGCTCAGCTGCTCCATCTCTCTCTCTCTCTTGTCCTACGACGCTCATCTCTGTTTGCTAGAGCATCTAGCAAGTCCCTTGCTCACTAAGGTCGAACGGCGGCGCCTTACATGCCGCCAGAGAACATCTCGAGGAGCGAGCTGAGGCCATTGCGCGGCGGCTGAAGACCGTAGAACTTCTGGCCGATCACGCTCAAGTACTGATCATAGTCAAAGAGATAGGAGAAGGAGGAAGGTCTGTCAGCTCAGGCACTAGATCATCGCGAGCATGAGGAGAGAGAGACGTACGTTCTTGAGCGAACTGTCGCGCGCGAGTGCTGGTGCGTAGCGCTCCTGGAGCACTTGGAAGAGCGGGAGGGCGTCGCGCTAGTGGATCAAGTGCATGAACAGTGAGTCACATTGTTACAAACCACACAGAGACACAAAGACACAAAGACGTACTTCGAGCGTGAGGAGCAGGAAACGCAGGAAGTGGATCAGCGGCGTGTCAACTGCGCGACCTGCGGCCGTGGACTTGGCCACGTACTCGTCAAAGACCTTGTTCGCATCGCGCAGGTTCTCAAGACTCAAGAGCCTGTGAGAAGCATCGTAGTAGTAGTGTGGAAGAAATGTTAGAAGCGACATAGCGCAGATATTGAGCTAAACATAACAACACACGAGACGTACTGGAGCACGGAGCGTGCGATATAGAGGTCGAACTCGCTCGCGTAGCCGAGCTTGGACCAGTCAAAGAGCGCATCAGCAAACTCCACAGGGCTCTCTGCGTGCAAGTAGTGCTTCGCTGCGTGCGTGTAGTCGCCAGCATGGCGGTGCGCACGCGAGAGCAGGAGCTGGAGCTCCGGGTCTCCGCGCTTGCGACTGCCTTCTGCAGCCGACCACCTGATCATTCATACACGCATCCAGGTGTGTCAGGCGCTGTTGCCAGCCATATAAACATAGCGATACATTGAGTCGTACTTGACAGCGTGCTTGAGGAACACGGCGAGGTCGGCGCTGAACTGCGGCTGCTCGACGAACGCGGCGTTGATCTTGCGGATGCGGTCTGCCGCACAGGCGAGCGTGCGTGTGTCACTCAGCCATCCAAACGTACAGCCAGCCAACAGGGACACCTCTCTCTAGCTCTGAAGCAATCGCACCTTTGCTCGTCTCGTCGACTGGAACGTGGAAGTCCGTGTACACCGAGACCATGAGGTTCGCCATCTCGGTCGCTGCAGTGTTCTGCGCGTGGCGAATGAGACAGAGCGTGGCCTCGAGTGCGAGCTCAATTGCTTTGAGCTGCTGCGCGGCGTCCGGCGCGTCGCCCTTGAGGAAGCGCATGAAGAGCGTCTTGTACATCTGCAGCGCGCCGTAAAAGTCGCCGGCTGCGAGCTGCGCCTCGAGCTTGCGCGTGACATTTTCGACGCCGGAGGGGTCCTGCTCGGTCACTGCAGTGCTCACAGCGGCCTTGGCGCCAGCTGCTTGTCGCGCAAGAGCTCGTCGGTTCATGCTGCTGCTGCTGTGCGGTCTTCGTGCTTGTGCTTGAGTATCAAAAGTGTCAAACTCGTCGAACAAGTGACGTGCAGATGTCCGCTCTTTGGCTCGAAAATGCTATGTAAAAGTCCGCTCGACTTGCTCAAGGCAATTGGCAATTGTAAATCGAGTGAAAGGATCGTGGGAAAGTGTGCTGGTTCTATTGTGCAGTCTTTCGCATCAGCATTCGACAAACCGATGCTGAGTTGTTACAAGTGCCGACTGTTGTTATGTTAGAAGCGACTTGCGCAACCCGCTCTGTCGCTTTTAACATTTTGCGGCAGCTCGACTACAGTTCACGGTACTCGGCTTGCGCAGGTCCCGACGGCTCAGTCGGCTGCGCCTTCATCGCGTTCTGGAGCTGCTTGTCCTTGCTGTGAGGTGAGAATGCAGGCGCATAGAGAGCGATAGACAGGCAGCATATGAGATCCATGAACAGCTCCAAGCCAAGAGCTATAGTCAGACAGTCAGTCGGACGCACCTCGAGTTCGCGAGCACGAGGTAGTTGCTCAGTCCACGAATCGCACTGCGTCATACAGACCCACAAGAGATATCATACGTAAGAGTGAGATCGAGCGACTGCAAGAGAGAAAGAGCGTGTGTGACGCACTTGGCTTTGAGCGCCTCGATCTTCTCTGGGTCCTCCTCGTTGCGCGCTTTCTCAAACTCCCGCCGAATGAGCGTCTTGATCGCCGAGCCCTTCTTGCTCTGTCGTGTGCATTTGTGAGCATAGACACACATGTGTGTAAGCAGCAACAGTCAGTCAAATGCATACATGGGCATTGTACTAGCTACACATGAAGACAGCCGAACGCACCGATCCGCCAATGTGTTTGGCGAGACGCATGCAGTCGCGGTACAGCTGTGGCGATACGCACAACGCAAGAAAGAGCAACAGTGAGACGAGTGCGTGCATGCGCATGCGATAGAGAGCAGCGCGGATGATGCAGACGAGTGGTACCTGGAGCGACGTGCGCGCCACCTTCGTAGAGCCCGACATGCTTGCTTGACTGGCTGCTGCTTTGAGTCGCAAGTTGCGTTATGCCATCGCAAGTTGCCTCGATTCCTACTGTATAGTATTTCCAAGTATACAATGTTGCGTGCATTTTTACTTGCATTCACTATTCGATTGATCAAAGCAAGGAGCGGACGTCATGGTACGGCGTTTGCATATCGCTTGCATCACGACGTGCCCGCGATGCGTTGGCGTGACAACATGTACACAATGGAGCACTGAGCTGCGCACTACACTGCGTGCTGCAGTCATAGCAGCACAGTGCATGTCTTGATGTCGTTGGTAGTTGTAGAGCGTACACTTGAATACAGTATCATGACACTTGCTTTTCTTCGCTATTGTAGCATCAGCCTATACTTTCAGCAAGGTATTTCGATCCCACATGATCACATACAAACATCAAGGCAAAAGAGGTAGCCATCTCGTGAGCTTGAAACGCACTCATCAACGTGTCCATTCGAGTGCACGTCCAAGCAGACACGATGGGGGCGTGCAGCTCGACAGACGCGATCAGCAAGGTGCCAACAACACGCGATCTGTCGAACTGGAAGGCCGACGAGCAGCACGACAGCAGCGACAATGCCAAATCCCCACACGCTTCAGCGTCGAATGCGTACACCAGCGAGCGCACTGCGGCGGACCAGGTCCACGTGAACGTGGCTGCGAGCGACCTCGCACTCAACTGCGTGGCGTACCACCCGAGCTTTGCTGAGACGAAGACGTGTGTGACTGGCTGGGAAGATGGCGCGATCCGCAAGCTCCACTGGGGGAACCGCAACGACGATAATGGTGCTGCCACAGCTGCAGTCGTCGATGTGTGGACTCCGCACACACGCGCAGTGAACCGCGTCCTCGTCGGCGCTTCAGCTGAGCTGCTCTACTCATGCTCGCGCGACACGACCATAGCACTCACGTCGCACCTCACGCCGTCATCGTCAGCCGCATCAGCGACGATTACCAAGAAGCCGCAGTCTGTGCTGCTGCGCGGCCACAATCTCAATGTCGCGACGATCGCAGTCGATGACGCTGAGACTGCGCTGTGCTCTGGCGGTCGCGACACACAAACGATCTTTTGGGACTTGCGCACTGGCACACTCGTTGCTAAGAACACGACGCCGCAGAACGTCGTGACGTGCTCCAAGTGGCTTCCAAAGGAGCCGCTCGTCGTCCAAGGCAGCGAAGACTTGACGCTCAAGGTCTGGGACGCGCGCACAGCGCTGCGCACACCAGTGCAGCGCTTCGACGGCTACGTCTACTTTGCTCTGGGTGTCGACGTGTCGCCTGATGCGACGTACATCCTCACGTCGAGCAAAGGCTTCAGTGGCGTCGGCTGTGAAGTGCGCGTGTGGGACCGCCGGAGCACCAAGCAGCTGTATACGTTCACAGGTCACCAGCAAGACGCTACTGCATGCTGCTTCTTGCCAACGAGCAGTAGTAGCAGCAGCAGCGATAACCAAGACAACAGCGCACTACCAACGCCAGTGAGTGCATCGAAAGACGGGAGTGTCAAGGTCTGGGACCCCACGACTTCCAGCGTCCGCTGCGAAGCGCTCGCACCAAGCGCTGGTATGTTCACGAGCCTGTGCGCAGTCGACAGTGCGACAGTGCTCGCGAGCACGTTCAGTGGCGCAGTGCATGCGTTCGCACTCGATGCGAGCAGCTCAGCGCTCCACTGCATTGACTGATGCTGTCTGCGACGTGTGCGAGCAATTCATGTGCGTCACACGAAATCGAGCCACGAAAATAGATTGACACGCATTGCTTGACCACGTTCTTGATGAGATGACGATGAGCAGCATGTGCAGTGTCTTGTGCCAGCAACAGCAGCAGCTTTCGCAACGCAAGGGCGACGACATCACGCATTGTACGCGTGTGTGCTGCGCTTGCAATGGCTCGCGACGCAGTCTTGACCGAGTGCGCGCAGTACTTGCGCGCGTCTGCGTTCGAGTACGAGCAGCTCCTCGGCGCGTCGCTCGACAGTGTGTGGCAAGCGCTGAGTGCGCTCGTCGAGCGGCAGCTGCTGACGAAGAAAGGTGTGAACGTCGCAATGCTCGGCAAGTTCACATTTGTGCGCGACGTGCAGCCTGCGATGCCAGTGTTCCTACTCGCAGATCGGTTCGCGAATCTGTACAGCGTCGCGTGGAAGCGACCGCCGCCAGCACTCGTAGCGCCAGCAGTCGACGCCAACATGTCGCTCGTTGGCAGCGAGCTCGGACTACCAAAGGAGCAAGTCGTGCGCACACTTGAAGCGTTCCTTGCGTTTCTTGGTAGCAAGTTGCAGCGCGGCGCTGGATCCGGACGCTTGCGCTTCGGCAACGTCGGCGTCGTGTGCTTGGACGGCAAAGCGCTGTCGTTCGCGTTCAGTCCTGCGTTTGTTCGAACAGTGAGCAGCCAACTGAGCAAGAAGACTGCGAGTGGCAGTAGCGAAGCACTCGATGGAGCACGAGTACCACCGCAGCAACAGCAACAACAACAACTCGGGAAGCAAGTGATGCAGCGGTCCATGTCGACAGACTCAGGCATCTCATCGATGCGCATCGGCAAGAGCAGCGCGGCTGAGCCGATCGGTCCAGCAGGCACTGCATCTCTTACGATCGCAGTATCGAGTGCGCCAGCAGCACTGTCCTCAGGCGATGGGTATGAGAGCCGCCATCGTCACATCCACCACCACTATCACAAGCACAAGCACCATCGCGACAAGAGCGGTGCGTTGAGCCTATTGCTCGTGCTCTTCATGTACTGAGCAGCTCCAATTCACTGACTCACTCGTGCTGCTGCTAACAGAGCGCCACTCTCGCTCGAGCTCTCATCTGCTCGAGTCCGTCACGCCACTTGGTAGCACAACTGTCAGTACCGACGACGCTGGTCCTCGACAAGTGCTGCCGCGCTTCTTACTCGCAAGCAAGCGCGTCCCAGACGGCGCCAAGGTCCATTGCGAGACACCAGGCTCGCCGTACGCACTTGCGCTCCAGTCGGCATTCGAGCGCGAGCGTGAGCTGCGCGACCACAACACGCGCGCAGTGTGCTCAGAGGACGTTGCGATCGCTGATCAGTACCACGCAACGCAGCTGCGCAAGCTGCACGAGAGCGCCGAGCGCACGCTCCAGCGACGTGAGCTCAATGCGTTCCTCAGTAGCCAAATGAATGAGAAGCAGACCAAGCAGCGGCGCAATCGACTCGCAGCTGCGCGTGCGAGCGACTACGAGAGCGCGACGATCTTACCGCACGATCCGCGCGTGACTGCGGCTGCAAAGCGTCACGCAAAGCAGACGCTCTGTGCACGCTTGAGCGACCAAGTCGCAGCAAAGCACACACTGGCGAAGGACACGAGGGCGCTCGAGACCGCCGAGGCGGCGTACTTCATCACTCAGCTCCAGAAGCAGACCGCGACGGAGGAACAGGAGCGACAGGAGCGCAAGCAGCGCGACAAACAAGCGCTGTTGGACGGCTGGCAGCAGCAGCAATCGCTGCGAGCAGGTGCAGTAGCGGTCGACACCACCAAGCGCATGCGCTGAGCCGTACACGAGCGATAGAGAGAAGGAAGAGAGAGACGAGCGACGGAGGGTCCTAGCTACTACTATTGGTCCAATACGAGAGAGAGAGAGAGTGAGCGCTAGCAGTCGCGACGCGTGGGCTGGCGGCGTGTCACGTGGGACAAGTGCTTCATCATACAGTTAGACGTGCTCGAGGCGGCAGCTGCTGCAGGAGGACGATCGGTCGGCGCTGCTGCTGGTCGCTCGCTCGCGTGTCTCCTCCTGCTCTGGGTCTATCGCGTGGACGCATACGTGGAGGGGGCTCTAACCGCGGAACTTGCCCCAGACGTGGAGCAGCACGACGAAGCCGACGAACATTAAGCACATGACGAGCACAGTCGTTGGGCCGACCTTGAGCCCTGGCGAGTCGTCCGTGTAGAAGCGGAGGATGCCGGCCGTGCTGCCGCCCATGCCACGGCCCGTGTTCGCAGTCTTCGACGCAGTCGGGCGACGGCTAACGTGCATCATAGAAGATAGAGAGAACGAGTAATTAGATCCACGCTGTGTACTGTTTGTATGAAGTAGCATCACGAGAGAGCAGGACGTACTTGCGGAGCGCACTGGCAGCAGCACCTTCCGCCGCAGCGGTCGGCGCAGGCTTCTTGTTCGCAATCGGTCCAGCAGCCTGTTGTTGGAGTGATGTCAGTGCCATGTACAATGCAGCAGTAGGCAAAGACGTCCACATACACAGAGAGAGTCGCAGAGAGAGCAAGGCACACAGACGCACCATGGTCGCGTGTCGTGAGGTCGGTGTTGATAGATCGATCGATCGAGCGGGAACGGGGAAATCCAAAGTGACCTCCTCGCAATGCGATCGCGTGCTCTCGCGAGGTTTTTCGTGGTTGAAAAACCTTGTTAGTAATTGTAGCTTGAGCTGCGTGTATAGGAAGTCAACATAGTGAGCGTGTAGGTTTGAAAATGTAGCAAGAGACTTGTTTTTGTGAGCAACAACTGATGATTTTTACCTAGATCGAAACTATATGTACAGATAAAGCTCCAAGTCCATGGATCAACCTGAAAAGCGTGTGGACGTGCCACGTATCGCTTCATGTACTGTTTCGATCCTCCAAAGTGCGATCGAAGCGACGCACTGGTCGTGTAGTTGTCATCTGTGCCCTTTGCGAGACAGCAAGTCCAGCAAGCAGCGCCAGCTCTGTCTTGGTGCTGCTGCAGCTCCAGACATGATAGCACCACTCTCTCGATGCCTGTAGCAGTAATGCGCCGATCTTCAAGCAGCGCCACATGCACTTTCGATCCAATTGTCTTGAACGCATGCTGAAGAGCACACAAGAAGAGCTGGTACAACAGGTGCCGAGCATGTCGTGCAGCAGCTCACTCACACACGTGAAGCCATCAGCTGCAACAGTCAGCGGCACAGCTCACACATGCGCATGCCTTCGCGATCCAAAGGATCACTGTGAGTCGCATCGAGAGCGCACTGCTGTCAAACACATGCTGTTGTCCGGAAGCGACCGACGCTCGCGTGCGGCTCGTTTCTGCGCCTGGCTGGCATCGCAGATGTGCTGTGCTGTCCCATCAACAAGCAGCAGCAGCAGCGATGGAGTACTAACGCGAGCGATTCGCGCACTCGCAGCGTCGTGAGCGCTGCTGCTGCTGCTCGGAAACGCACGTACGCAGCACGCGAATATGCGCTTAGTGCTAGTGCTGCTCCATGCGCTCGCATGGACCTGTGCAGCTGTGAGCGTCGGCGACCGAGACAGCAATGTCCGCGAGCTGCTCAATGGCAGCGATGCCAACTGCTCGAACGCAACGACACTCGCACTGCTCAACGCTACGTCGACTGCTAGCAGCAGCACCACCGACACACGCGCTCAGATCGTCACAGGCGGCTCGTGTGAGACTACAGTCGTGAGCGCCACACAAGTGCCAAGTAAGACTGCAGCAGACACGCCCGTCTTGGAGCTCGACGTGCGCAAGCGAGGCATCGAGCGCGTCGCTGGCATTCCATCAAGCATACAAGTGCTGTACGTCACTAGCGTCCTATGAGTAGTGTCTGGTCGTCCAGTGTTGCGAATAGAGACTGACTGACTGGTGGACTGAGGTGTCGCTATGCAGACAGCTCGATGACAACGCAGTCGAGACGCTGCAGCCAGGGCAAGGCGGCGGGAATGCGACGACATACATGTGCGCCATGCGCTTGCATCGATCGGCTCCTGCTCGTGGTACAGATGACAGGACACTGACATTCTCTCTGCCACCTCAGCTCGCTCGTGAACAACCGCATCACGTCGCTCGCCACGTTCACGTTTCCTCCTTCGCTGCTCACACTGTAGGTGCGCTTGTCACGCGCTCACGCTCGCAACGCCTTCACTCGCTCACGCTTGCGTCGCGTATCGAACGTTGCAGCGACCTCACCGCTAACGCACTCGAGTCGATCGACACCGCAGTGTTCCCACCCAAGCTCTCGACGCTGTACGTGCAAGTTCACAACCACCACTGACGCCGTTCCACCGCCGCAGCCACTATCACTGACACTACAACTGCCTCAATAGGAACATCACACGGAACCCGATCACGTCGCTCGAATTCGCGCGTCTGCCGTCCAAGCTCCAGCACCTGTACGTCCTGCACGTAGGACGCTCTACTCTCACTCCCACACACTCTCAACGACTTCTCATCGACGCAAACACGCGTAGGAACGTCGCAGGCGCGCGCTTGCAGACGCTCGAGCACCTCTCGCTCCCCAACTCGCTCCTGTCGCTCAACGTCTCTGGGAACCCGATCACGCGCATCGCAGGCGTGCGCTTCCCCGCTTCGCTCCAGCGCCTCGTGATCAGCTCTAAGGCGCAGATCGCCTTCGCGTCGTCAACAACATCGTCCAAGACGACAGCAGCGGCGATCGCAGCTGCTACGAGTGCGAATGAGATAACGACAGCGGGAGCGCTCGGCGAGTTTGAAGTGCGACGGACCGACGCCGAGCGCTTCAGGAAGCTCCAGCTCTTCCACGTCGCAGCGACGTCGACGCGCTCGTGCTCGGACGCGCGCGCCAAGTTCTTTGTTATAAACGACACGGTGCTTTGCGTCCTCTCGGACGACGACTTTGCGACCAAGTACGCGCACGTGACGGCGGCTTCTGTCTCAAGCGATGACGATGGTGACGACACCACGAGTCTCTTCACGCGCATGAACGCGACGCGCACGAACCGAATGCGCGAGCGTCTGCGCTTGCACGAGACGTGGCACCAGCGCCGCTCGTGGTTCCTCCTTGTGAGTGCGTCGCTCCTCGGTGGCGTTGCCGTTGCAATTGGGATCAGCGGCTGCTGTCAGACGTGTGCACGGCGAGCAAGCGCTCGCTATCGAAGACGTCGTCGTGACGTCGCAGCGATGCGCTCAATGCATAAGGCGCCAGTCAGTGCGACCAAGAGCGCGTTGGAGATGGAGACCGAGACAGAAGTGCTGCTCTCTGGCTCGAACGGCAAGAGCGAGCGTCCCGCTGGTGCACGCAGTACTACCAGCAGTAGCAATAAGGACGAGCTCCAGCCACTCCGACGCTCGATGTTGTCGTCTCCACCGCGTCGACTGGCTACGAGCACGTCTGTTGGCAGCACACTAGCGAATCAAGACGATGAGAGTGTTCAGGTGACGTACGCACTCGCGAGTCTTCGTGACCAAGTCGTAATGCTCAAGACGCTCCACGTCCAGCGCAAGCGACAGCGACCAGACGTCGAAGCGACTGACAGCCGTGTTTGCAGACGATCAGCAGCACTGCGGCGCTTCATGGCGGAGATCCGACTCCACGCGACGCTCTCGCATCCGCACCTCGTGCGCTTCGTCGGGTATCTTGACGATCCATTCGATGGTCTCAGTCCAAAACGCCTGCGCTTTGACACGGACGGAAGTGCCGAGACGCTGACGCTCGTGACCGAATTCATGCCAAATGGGACGCTCGACGATGTCGTTGCAATCCAAAGAGCTCATGCGCTCGACGCTCTAGCGTCTCAGCGAAGCGGCGCTCAGTACTTCGCAACACAGCAGCAGCAGCGTAGCGACCATGACGCTGCTAGTCCTCGCGAGGTGTCACTCGACACTCCTGAAGTGATCCACGATGCCTGGAGCTGGCATTACGACTCACCGACGCTGCCGTCCAAACTCTCAGTCGCCATTGCCATTGCGCGCGTGCTCGCGTACTTGCACGCATTCGAGTCGTCGCTCTTCCACGGGAACTTGAGTGCGCGAAAGGTCCTACTCGATGAATCGTGGCGTGCTCAACTGAGCGACTTGTCGTGTTCCAGCGCGTTGCAGCGCTGGTCGGAGCGCCAGCTAAGTCGTACGCAGTCGGCGAGTCCGAGTCCACGAGGCAGTGTTCAGGACAGGGGTGTCACCGATAGCAGTGACGACCACGACAGTGTCCAGATGGACATGACAGTCTGGACTGCGCCAGAGGTGATTGACGGCCAGCAGTACACGACGAAAGCCGACATGTACTCGTTCGGGATCCTCCTCGCGTACCTCGACACGTACGAGTTCCCAGTCGACTTGCTCCATCGCGTCGACTCGGACGTTGCGATCTTGAGCACGAGCGACGGGAACCCGAAGATGATTCCGATGATGGGGAGTGCGCGCGCACCGGCTCCGATCCGGATGCTCGTGCTCCAGTGCCTGTCGTTCCAGCCAGAGGACCGACCGTCTGCACAAGAAGCACTCGACGAGCTCCTTGCACTGCAGCTCGACTTGCAAGACATCGCATCGAGCTCGGAGGTCGTCGACTGACTGATAGGATCGCGAGTGATAGCAACTGTAATAGTGATATAAAAGAGGGCGTAGTGCTCCGTTGCCCATCAAAGGCACCTGATCCAGCACGAACATGGCGATGACGCACCGAAGCAACTTCCAGCGCTGGTTCGCTGACGCCGTCGAGAGCAACGCATGGTCGCTCATGCTGCTTGGGAGCACACCTCCGACTGTGTGCATCCTCGGTGTCTGGGCAGCGCTCACAGCGTACTCGTCCAGCGACACCGACGTTGCACGCGATGTGCACGACCCGCGATTCGATGCGTTCCCGATCGCTGACATTCAGCAGTTCTACATCACGTTCAGCACTGGCGTGTTCACAACGCTCGGCATCGTCTTGCCGCTCGTGTGCTTCTACCTCGTGGGCGCGCAGCTCCCAGACCAGCGGCTCGCGCGCGTTGTCGATGCGCTCATTGCGCTCCAAGCTGCGCTGACACTCGTGCTCATCGGAACACTCGTACTGAGCCAGCAGAGCGCAGCGCAGCAGATGGAGCGAGTTCAGGCTCGTGACTCAAGCGTCAACGCAGCGTTCAACGAGTTCTACTGCACTGCGCGCATCGGCTCGCTCTGCTCGGACCCAGCAGTGAGCGTCACGGCACTGCGAGCTGTGTTCTCAGATGGTGTCACTCGTACCGACGCGAGTGCGACAGACAGCGGGTGCCGATACCTCTTTACGCAACTCCAGAGCAGCAGCAGTGAGTCGCAATCTGCTCGCCGCGTTGCGTTCTTGCATCTCTACGCTTCAAGCGATGCAGTGGACGCTTGGTGCGGCGCGTTTGTGCTGGCGCGAGCTGCTGCTGGCGGTGATGTCCGCGTTGGCGCGACTCGAGCGTCTGCGTCGCCTGATACCGTCTACAGTGCGATTTTTCGAGACTTTGACGTCGCGTGGACGTCGCGACTCGAGTTTGACGCGATCATGCTCAGCATCGTGTGCGCGCTGCAGCTGCTGCTCTGTGTGGCGTGGACGCGCATGCTCGCGAGCGACAAGCGGCCGATACTGCCCATCGATGCCGACAAGAAGTTTGTGTGACTGCGTGGATGTCGTCGTGTAGCGTGACGAGTGAAGCGAGCGTCTTGGTGTCCTACCAGTGCTCGGTGTACCTGTTTATAGCTGATAGCTCCTGACTTCCCTGTTTATCCTGCGATAAAAAGGTTTTGTTAGCACCACAAGTCGAGTCGTGGAGCAGATTCCGCTCGCTCCAGCGATGAACACGGTGCGAGACACCAGGTCCAAGCTGCTTCTCTGCTCTCTCGCGTCAATTGGCATCTGAATTCTTTCTGGTCACAGCGATCGCCGTTTGCTCGTTGGTCACAAGTGCATCTTGGAGCGCATGGTGTGACACCACGTGCCCTGAATACTTCGAATTCGTTGAGATCGCGCGCAGCGCCACCCTCACGCAGCACTCACTACAAGAGCGATGGGCCTGCCGATGAGCTAGTCGAGCACCTTGCAGCAGTACAACTGGAGCAAGTCGCTTGACATAGCAGCATAACGTTAGCTTTGTCCGCTGACGTCGTAGAGGGACTTTCGCAGTACATCACGTTCCAACTCAGTTCGTGTGCGGCCACGCCAAGCGCGCTTTGACGCAATGTCGTGCTGCGCGAATCAGCGTGAACCACCTACCGCTCGCTTTCATGGCCATTCGAGACTCACGGCAATAGCGGCGTTCTCGCGAACACGTTCCTAGCTTCGGCAACCACGGTGCGCACGGGCGTACCTACTGGCATGGCACTCAAGACATGCCAAACGACAGTCTGCGATGTGTGCATAGGGATGTGAATGCAAGCACCTCAAATGAACTGTGCGATCGCAACACAGATCGCTCACCGACACCAACACAAATAAGCAGCGTCGGTGCAGTTGAGCGCTGATACCAACACCGACACCTCTGGCGGCCAACCTCCTGGCTGAACCGCCACGGCGGCGTAGCTGGAGGAATGGATACTGTAGCTCATCTAACGTAGCACAATATATCTCACCTGACAACAACCAACACCGACACCGACACCGACACACTCCCGAGCCGAGCTCAAGCACTCGCGTTGCGCGGCAAGGGCGAGCTTGGCGGTCGTGTCGTCGTCGCAGCCCTCATCTTCGTTGTTGCCGTCGTTGAGCATCCTCTTGTTGCCACGCATGTGCGCGACAGTGCGCAATCGCAAGCGGAACCTAGTTGCTGTCGGTTTGAACTTTCAAACACTTGAGGCACCTTGCTCCTCGTCTCGAGCAGTTTGAATTTTCAAATCGAGCAAGCGCGCGTTGTTGGTCGCAACATGTGCGTGACTTGCAGCTGGCGCTTGCTTGTGTGCTCGCAGCTGCGCAGCTTGCTCTTCTTTGGCTCGACCTCGAGATGGCTGGTGTTCAAATGAAACCACGTATGTGCAACAAGCGCAGCGTGGCTGTCTTGTGAGTGGATGATTGTACGCACCAGCGAGACATCAATCGTCGGTGCTGCCACTGCTGTCGCTGCTGCTGCTGTGCATGATCGTGATGGCACGCTTCTGCTGCTTCGCGCGCCATTGCCATTAGACGCCTTGCTTGTTGTTGCTTATTGTCCCTGCTTGTGCACAAGATGAAGTTGGCTGCATTTGTGTGATTTTTGGATATTTACCTCATCCAATCATATCTATGACAATTTTACATAAATGAGCTTCACTTCAACTTGGTCTTGGTACTCTCCTCTCGCAAGCAGCTCTGGTGCAATGCAGTGTTGTAGGAGATGCACAGAGCGTAGCTGAGCGTCGCACACGTGTGTGCCAGGGAGTAGAGTTGGTTTCTATACCCTGTGCGATCAGCCCCGACAACGTTCAGACATCTCGAGTTTGAGACGCATGATCCTCTCGGTCGATCTGTCGTTCATCGAATACGATGTACTTGTGAGACTGCATGTATATCGCCGAAGTGCTGGTAGTTCAGAGTGAGTGGAGACAGTAAACGAGCGTATCGCCAGGTTCTTGGTGTCGTGACGATGATGCGGATCAAGCGACGCTCTGAAGCCAGCAGCTATACACCACGACTATACGCTATACATTGTGGCTACACACTGTTGAACATGTTGAGTTCGCGCCTCAATGAGCTGGAGATTGGCAAAATGGCGGTCATGACCAACGCATGCATGCGCTCGCTTGAACGACGTCCATTTGCACTCTTTGCTCGTGATGTGGAGAGCGACGCAGCACCTCCGTGCAGCTAGCTGTCGCTGCAGCGCACTCTCGCATGCTGGCTCGCGTGCGCTTTCACAATCGACAGTGACCAGTGCCAGTGTCGCTCGCGTTGCTGCATCGCGCATTGAGACAGCGCTGCTTGCGCTCGTCGACCCAGAGCGCGCTCGTCAGCGCTCAGCGTTCTTCCAGAGCGCGTACGTGAGAGACGACACGTTCCTTGGCATCACAAAGCCCGAGTGTCGTGCAGTCGTGCGTGCTCACATCAGCGAGACGACACGCGCCGAGGTGTCGGCGCTGCTGCTTGATCGCCGGCACGAACTGCGCATCGCTGGCGGCATCTGTCTCGTCGAAGCGTTCACGAGACCGCTCAAGCGCGGTTTGTGGCTCCAAGACGCTGTCCAAAGCGACGACAACCCCAGCACTCGCTCAGGCGCTGCACACGCGATCAAGCAGCAAGCAGTGGACATGTACCTCGGACACTTGGCGTGCTTTGACAACTGGGACCTCGTCGACCTCACGAGCTACAAGATCCTCGGTGCGTGGATGGCGCAGCACCATCTCGCTAGCATCGAGCAGTTCTGCGCACTTCTAGACGCTTGTGCGCCTACAGAGCTTGCGGTTGACGTCGCAACAGAGCTCGCACAGCTTACACGCGCATTCGACGTCCTGCCAGTTTGGTACCAGAGACTTCTGACGTCAACCGACTTTTGGGAGACGCGCGTGTCGATCGTGCTGGTATATGGCATCCGAACGCAGAGCGTAGCATTCGCGCTCCACATCATTCGGTACCAGCTCTTGCGGCTCCTCGACGACGCGAATGCGTACGAACTGCGCATCCGAGACGAGCGCTTTGACGAGTACGACCTCGTGTACCGCGCCTGCGGTTGGATGCTCCGTGAGTGCGGACGGAGTGACCGCGCAGCGCTACTGCAGTTCCTCGAGCGGTACGCGTCGTTGACACCGCGTCGGACACTCGAGTACGCGACCGAGCACTTGGACCCAGCGCTCGCACGAGCGGTCCGTTCGCGAGCACGGAAGGTGAGCAAGAAGGTGCGTATCAAGTCTAGCAGCGCGTAGCAGTGGGCAGATTGACTGGATCAAAGGCTAGTGACCTGAATGGCAACACGGGCACAGTCGAGATGTGCACTGAAGCAGAGAAACGCTACGTAGTAGTTAGCTTACGTACTCGGTACTAAGGCAAGCCGCATGTTCACTCTACTCAACCCACTTGCTCACTCAAAGAGCGTGGCGCTCGACTGACCAAACTTGCCGTCAAAGAAGATCTCGGTCGGCGGGAGACGCGGCGTCTCCGTCCCACTCGCGCGCTGCATCGCTGGGTTTGCGTACCCGCAGGCGATCACGACTGGCACCGAGT